>JALIZH010025212.1:0-27644 GCA_030522465.1 Rhipicephalus appendiculatus | reverse complement strand
GAACACGACGTTTATTTGAGCGCGGTATCCTCTGTGATGGAGATGGGATCACATCTAAACGTAAGTGTCATTCCTGCGAAACAGCTTTAATTCGTAACCCACTAGTAAATCATTTAACATAACTAGAAACAACGGAAAGCGTAATCATGGCATATTTCTTATACTATGGGCCCAATCCTATGAAATCTCTTCCGCTCGGACTCGGCAAGTGTGTCAGCACGCGTCATGTTTCGCAGGAGTTCGGATTTGCGCGTCCGACCTGTACTTTTGGAACGCCTGACGAAGAGGATGCACTTCTCAGAGAGCTTTAAGAAAAAGAGACTTTTAAACTCTGTTTTATATATTTTTTCAAATAAAAGACATGTGCCTTCCCTGAAGTTTCACAGCGCTACAATTGGAGTTCATTTATTTCGCGCGGTTCTAACTCCACAACCCTAAAAAAAAGCACCAGGTCGATGAAACCGCAAGGGTGGCTCTGGCTAAGTGGAAGTGCAAGCCTTGGCGTTAAGACAGGAGGGTGAAAGAAACCCACGTGACTTGTACAGATAAAAAATAAGTGTGGCGCCATCACTCCGCTGGGGACTACAACTAAAATACGCGTTTTTTTCACCCTCCCGAACAACTCCCTACTCTCTCCAACCCCCTCTCTGCTGGGACCAACCTCCTCGCTGGCGGGATGCCCGCTTTCCGCCGCCTTGCTGGCGCCGCCGGCTTCGAAATCCGTTGGAAAGTTTCGTGTCGGGCGTTCGCGAAGCGTGCGCGCGTGGGCTGGCCATCTCCGTTCGTCCGTTTCATGGTGCTCGCTCGCTTTGTGCTTGTGCGCCGCGGTGTTTTGCGACTCTCGCTGTTCGTGTATCGTGCTCTGTTGCTCAATACTTCCAGAACAAGTCCCCGAAGATGGTGCCGGCCCCCAAAAGAACGAGAGGTGAGCGTACCCTTTGAGACGTAATTTTCATTGTCTCAATTTGAATTCACGTCCATACCGATTAGCATTTGTTTTTTTTTTTTTAGGGGCGAAGCTCCTTAAGCTGTGGGTCGTGCGTCCTCGATGTATGTAGTAGGTAGCCACCTCTCGTTTAGTTTCTAGGAATGTCCGCTAGATGGCGGTACTTGTATATGATGAATATATGTAGGGGCGATGCTTCTTGTGGCATCACCTCAGTAGTGGTCCTCGGTTGTCCATGCATTCTGAGTAGCCAGTAGGCACTGGATTTCGACCTCCAAGGTAGTGCCGGTGTGAGATGTCTCCTGTGCGTGATTAAACAATAAAAAAATTCACAACTTACATGTAAAATTAACAATTGTGGCTGTCTGGGCGTGTTGGTATGACATGATCAATAAATTCTGAGCGCACAAACAGACGAGGACAAAAAAAGAAGTGCTTGCCAATGTTTAATAAGTGCACCATTGTAAAAAGAAGCAAAAGTAAACTCGTGAGGGAAATAATCGAGGCGGAAAAGATAGATAGTTTAGGAGATAAATGTGTGGCGAAGCCGTCGATCGCTCTTTCTTTCAAAGAATTATGTTACCTGCGACGTCATTGATCATGTCGTATATTATGCCTCCTGCGCCGGCGTCATGTAAGGTCACGTGTGCCCTTATATATTCTGTCCCCCCTGGCTTCAATAAAGTGTTGAAAGTTAGCGCCTGTGTGTCATGCGTGTTTTTTGTCCTCGTCTGTTTGTGCGCTCAGAATTTATTGATCATGTAAAATTAAAGTGAGCTGCGAGTCGCCATGACTCTCATCGACCCTTTAGTATAAATGCGCCCGATCTCACGTCGTTGATGATGTACTGCGCAGAATTCGCGAAAGATTACCGGTTAACCGCATTCACTCCGTGGATATGGTGTCATCTCCAGTTCTCGTCTCGTTTTCCGAGAGGGCGCTGTCCTATAGACATGCGTACAATATGGCGGTTGGGTGAAGGTACGCTAGATGGCGTTGGCGGTGCAGCTGCCCTTCGATTGCGCGGACCGCCGTACTATAGCCGTACGAGTGCGCTTGCCGGATCGTGCTGCTTGGCGGACTATGGACGACGACCGGTCGTTGAAGTTTGAATAAAATTTCACACACACTATCGCTTTGATTACTGCTGGGCAAAACCACTGAAGATTTCACGGTGTAACCATGATTGCTTCAGTCACCATAACTCTCATCGACCCTTTAGTATAAACGCGCCCGATCTCACGTCGGTGATGATGTACCGGGCAGAATTCACGGAAGATTCACGGTTTACCGATGAACCTCCGCAGCTTCGCCCACTCATCATCATTCACTCCGTGGATATGCTGTGTTTTTTGCAGCAGGGGACACACTTAATGTTTTCAAAAATGACTGACTTGAAAAGCGCACGACGCTGCGTTTACGTCGTTGTACGAACAAACAGTGCACATAAAGCACATATGCGACGTAACTATAGTTACAGGTTTACAACTGCCATAAAGCCGCGTGCTTAAATGTGTGCTGTCCATTTGTGTCCGGATAATCACTCCGTCATCGCTTATAACCGCGTTTCTGAGGCTCTAGGTAGATGTACGAAAAGTTGTACTGCTCCTGGGGAGACGAAGAAACAAGTTCGCTTGTGCACGAGTCGACAGCGCTTTTTTATCTCATTGAAACTTGTCTCTTTTCTTCAGGATGGAAGCGTTCTTGAACTATTCAGGAAGGCCACAGCTGATCGGTGCGCCCAGAGGAATGCTGAAGAATTGCAGAATCGGCGCATTTCAAGTACAGATTGCATGAATCCTTCCATATCGTATGTTCATTTCCTCGTGTTTTTTATACCACGATAGTTTTTATGAAAATTCAACGTTTTTTGGAAATAGAGTCAATAAAGTGCGACCATTGTTAGTTATATGTGGAGTTCATTTTGACATTTAAATCTTTATACATTATTATTCTTTTTTTAGGTACTTCAACTGATTTCACTGTTTTTGCTATGCGGTCAATGTTCACGTTTGTTTGTTATAGTAATGATGTCATACAAGCCCAGTTTTCTGCAATATCGTGCGCATATCAGAAGTTCTTCTGCACTTTTGTCAGTATAAAAATTGTTTTTTTTAATATGTGCCCAAGTGTTGTGTTCTGTTTTTTATGCCACTGTTCTGCAAGTTCTTAACTTTGCTGGGAACTTTCGTGTTGTTCAGTCATCATGAACCTGTGTATGTTAATCTCCTGTTAATCTATTAATCACTTCTGTTACTCTCCCGAGCTTGTATCACTCCCCATTTAATGAAAATGTTGATTTTGGGAAACGAGGACAATAAAACGAGGCCAAAGTCACATTGTGTTTTGAGTGGATTCATTTGTTTTCTGGCTCATGCTGCATGGCTGCAGTGTTTACAGAATGCATGATTGCAAAATGCGTGGATTCAAACGCGGAAAGAACGCAAGGCGCAGCACGAGCGAGCGGATTCATTAAAACAAGCGCCGCGCACCCCGCACGGCGCAGCACGCGCGAGCGGCTTCATAAAAAAAAAAAGGTGCCCCGCGGAAGCGGCTAAGAAAAAAAATAGAAGAAACGGCGCGCGCGAGAGAGCTAGGGGAGGAGGCGGCGCGGCTGGTGTTAGTGTTGCCATGACCACGCACACCGTGTGCGCCGCCATTGATGCAACTTGTAACTCCTGAATCCCCCTCGCCAGGGCTTAACTGAAGGGAAATTTGGCGCTGCCAGCGCTGACGTCAGAATTAAGGTGTCCTATGGGAGGTATACGGAGTAACCGACTCCTGGTTAAGACTCTGGCTTCGTGGACAGTCGCAAATCCTGCTAGTTCTCATCGCACTGCTTTAAAGTGCTACGTGTACACCTAATCTGTTGGAAAATGTTGATAAAACGAAGGGTTGCAAGATTCTCGTTATGGTTATAGAACATATATATCACTGTTTGTTCAAAAAACAAATTATTGGTTACGTTCGACATGAAAGAAGTCAATGGGAACCGAAATGACATTAGTGAACTTAATGTTATTGGAAAGAGATTGTATATTGAATTGAATCTGAATTATCAATTAACTAAACGCGATGGCATGACATTCGACTGCGCTCTCCTTAGTGTTGCGTAGAGGCCGTTCAAGTGTATTCATTCGTGTCGCACATAAAAAAGTTTATCAGAAATGACGCTTTTCAGCTTTGCCCTGACGGCGATCAGAAGCACGGAATGCTGAGTAAAATAATGCAAAAGCAAACAAGCAGCATGTTCTTAATGTCCATGTCGAAATGAAGCAGGGTGCCACAGTAAAAAGTTAAGCCATTATTTCCACTGCCTCCCCCCCTTCACATTGAGAAAACTCACAGGGGTTCCTTATGGATACATTTTAGACGCCGTGCAGGCGAAAGCTGTGTTCTTTTTCATTTTATTGCGATAGCAATTATATGGACACTCTCGGCTGGTTTTCGCCGTCGGCGTCGCCGCCGCCGTCATCCCCCGTATATGTATATGCATGGCCTCCGAGATGGCGGGTGCGCGGCGGGTTTCTCTCCGGCCGTCCCAATCGCCGCGCTCCCCAGCAAAAAAACGTACATCGTGTCGCGCTCCTGGCTACCGCGAGATGGCACACTCACTTGGGTTTCCGGCGGCAGCAGAGACCGCGGCAGAAAGCAAAGCGCGGGATTACAGCGTGCGCATGTTTTTTTTTTTTGCTTACGAGCAAGCATTGCCGCCAGGATCTTCTGGATGCACTGAAGGCAAGTATTTTTTTTCTGTTACTGCATTTATTTTGGTCCAATTTACGGAGAAAAGCACGGCAACTGCTGAATTTTCCTGATATAAATTATTGTAAAGAGGTATCAATTCGTTCTGTGGTAGTGTTGCATTTTTTTCATTACGGTCCGTTTTGTCTCGGCCCGAAATACCTTGATTTGAGAAATATACAGGGGCGTTCTAGCATTCTTCCTTTCTGGAGACGTGTATGGGTGTAGACTGGGCTAATTTTCATCGTTGAATCATGTTGCCCTCCTATCGTGACACATCATTTTACTATTTGATCGCGTCCTGATACTTATGAGTTGGTAAACCGAAGCACGGTTACGCTCTAGATAACTGAGTGCCCTGGTGATGTCACTGAAGTAAGATGATAAGTAATTTTGCCGGAATATTGTTGAAGGCTTCGATTAGCCGACCTAAATTTACTCCACACGTCGTTCACAGTGAAAGTGCCTGAGTTGTCATCGCCTCATTTTTCGTCATCTGGATTTTGCTTACGTTTTGGTAGCACAATGGCAATATCAGTATCGTGTTCACTTACTGTGCTCTCGACTGCATCCAAATCAAGCAATCGATCGCATAAATGAACAAAACGCGCCTGTAACCAGTCTGTGGTAGTCGCAGAACCGGCGACTTTCAGTCTAGACCACCGTCTAGACGTGTGGCGACCGCCTACAACCTCCTCCCCTGTCTCCTGCGGCACGATGGGATGTAGTTGGAAAGGGAAACAAGGGGAAGCCTCGTGGGCGAGTGCGAAGCATTGTGCGCATATGCGAGCGTGGCTTTCGCGCCAGACTTGATGGCGCCGGCGACATCGCGCGAGGAGAGAGGCATGACGATTGCTGATGCCGAGTGCCGAGTTTTGTCGGCTCAGTTAGCGTTCCCCTCCCCCCGTGCGCTCGACCTTATTTCTTTGTAACGCGCTCATGCTGCGGTGTTTGCGCGATTTTTTATCTTGCGCGCGCGCTTGTGTCGCTGCTGGCGTTCTGCGAAAAAAAGACAAAATTTTTGGCGTGGAAGTGGAAATGAATGTTTGATTCAATAGCACTCATTTATTAATTGAAGTTGCAGACTACTTACGGCTATATAACTGAAACTCTGTCAGCGCTGTCTCTTTGTTGTTGTTGTTGTTGTTGTTGTTGTTAGAGAAAATGCTGTGAGGTCCTGTGTCTTCTCTTTACTTTCACGAATATGGCATACTGCTGCGTACCCTTCTGCAAGTCGAATATCAAAAAAGAAGCTTGGGATCAGTTTTCATGAATTTCCGGGAAATGAGACGTATCGGTTCAGTTTTACGATGTATATTGACTGCATGAAGGCTACAATCTGCCACTTCACTCTGTGCGGATAATGCTTCCTTTATTCCGATGTCACTTTTTTACTTCTTTACGCTGCTGTGACGGCATTCACCTGTTATACAATGCCTGTAAAGTATTCCGTGTAGAAGGAAGTGCCTGCAAGTTGTTATAATAAAGGAAATATAAACAAAGTGTTCCTAATGGAAAATTTGAGTGCTGCTGTACGTGTGCTTTCATTTCGCTATATTTTGTTACACCGAAGGAAAAAATGCACAAAGGAAGCAAGCACCGATACCTGCTTTTTGTGATACTGCTTCCAAACAGACTGCTTCCGTCGCAGGCCTTAAATCTAGCTTACAACATTATCAACATATCTATTGTGGGCTCGGGGCCAGTGGTCGGCCGAAGCCCTCAGAGAACACGTAGGCGACAAGAAAAACACGTTTAATTTACGAAGGCCCGGCAACGACTGATCGGTCTTTAGCGGCAGGGCGAGCGCGAGCCCCCGGGCGTCATCACGCCCAGCCTCATCATCGTTCTTTTTTTTTCTTCTCCTTCGCTAGCGCCCCCATACTATACAGCCCGCAAATTTCGAAGTATAGTAAGTTTCTAGCACATGCCGATCTCTTGCAGAGGCATCGCTTTTCTAAGTGCTCTAATAAAGGCGGCGCAAATCTACAGAAAAAAAAAGCTCATTTGAGAATGGATAGGCCCCGGCATTGACTTGGCCTCTCGTACACCTTCACCAGGCATTTCCAAATCAGTGCGAGGTTAATAAAAGCGCAAAACCATTTTTTTTCCTCGCTACATGCAAGCTGCGCCAACAGCGCGGCAGCTTTTCCGATCCCAAGTAAGTGCGCCGCGGTGCGGAGAAAAGAGCGGGCCACGCCCACCTTGGGAAACACGCTCCTCTCCGTGCGATTGGGACGGCCGGAGAAAAACCCGCCGCGCGCCCGCCATCTCGGAGGCCATGGTATATGTATCGATATAAGCGGCCCCGCCCGTCGTTCGTGAGCGTGAAAAGACGCGAGGGGGGGGGGTCCTTCGAGCGACCTTCGATTTTACGAGCGCGGTTGTCGCGGGCGCGCGCGTTATCTCCCCTTCTCGGTGGCCGACAGCGGGGGCCGGTGTAACGTTCTACGTGCTGCGCTCTCAACGCGAAAAGAATGTGGTGTGCAGAGTGTCCCTGGAGCGGCCGTATGCCCTTAAACCAGCGTTTACTAGAGTTGCGTGAGATCGGATCCAAAAGAGTTAGCTGCCAGCCTCACTTCGTATAACATTACAATTTGTTGCTATCGCATTCATTGCTTCGCCCCTTGGGGTGAAACTGTGACTTTTTTAGTAAATGTATTAATCCTTCCCCTCCGAAACCTTTCTTCAGCTCACGTGGTTCGGCACTTCCTCGAGGATCGGAGGCGCCGTAAGCTCCCTGCACCTCCCCTGTTTTTTCTTTGCCTCCAGCATCCACCCACCTTTGACCAAGTAATGGCATTGTGGCGGCCTTGCGGTCACACAGCAGCAGTCGGACACCCTTTTCCATCTTTTTTCAGTGAAATCTTATCGCGTTGTGTGCGAGAAAGGGGAACATATGCAGCTTTTCTTGACACCAGTGGTTTAGTTTAGTTCGCGTGAACGACACCACGTGGCATATCGACCTTAAAGAATTCAAAAGTCCCGCCATGACGTATGCAGTGACGCGGCACTAAATAAAAGAGAATTAAAAAAAAATAATACGCAAGCCCTCAGACTGTCGCTTCACCTCAGTGCACAGAAAAGAGAGCGCTGTATGTGGGCGTTATCTCAGCGGCGACGACTGGCAATGAATCGACACTTCTTCTATACGTACCGTGCCAGACAGCTCTCAGCATTCCGCACGAAATGTCTGGCCTTGGTAGACGCACCCGCGATGCATCAAGAGAATCGAGCTTTTTTTTTAAATGCGAAGCATTTCTTAGCGAACTTCGGCGGCTTTGAGCGTATCTATCTATCTATCTATCTATCTATCTATCTATCTATCTATCTATCTATCTATCTATCTATCTATCTATCTATCTATCTATCTATCTATCTATCTATCTATCTATCTATCTATCTATCTATCTATCTATCTATCTATCAAGCTATCTATCTATCAAGCCGCCTACGACTTTGTGCTCTCCTGGCCGTATCGTTAATGGGATTTCTACCAAATTTGGTATGGCATAACATGACCGTATGACGAACGTAAATGGCTGGTCATATCATGAAAATCATTACTAACTTGTCATGAAAAGTATGATTTACATGCCACGGTCATGGCGCGCTCGCGGCCGTTTCGTTAGCTTGATATACACCAAATTTGGGATTCAGTGACGTGACTGTATGACGAACATAAATGACAGGTGGTAATATGCAAATAATGACGTGCATGTCATGAACAACATAATTTGATTTACATACCACGCTCATGGCGCGCTCGCGGCCGTTTCGTTAGCTTGATATACACCAAACTTGGTATTGAGTGACGTGACTCTATGAGGAACATAAATGACACGTGGTAATATGGAAATCATGACATGTCATGAGCGACATGACTTGCATTCCACGCTCATGGCGCGCTCGCGGCCGTTTCGCTAGCTTGATATACACCAAACTTGGTATTGAGTGACGTGACTGTATGACGAACATAAATGACAAGTGGTAATATGGAAATCATGACATGTCATGAACGCCATGACTTGCATTCCACGCTCATCGCGCGCTCGCGGCCGTTTCGTTAGCTTGATATACACCAAACTTGGTACTGAGTGACGTGACTGTATGACGAACATAAATGACAAGTGGTAATATGGAAATCATGACATTTCATGAGCGACATGACTTGCATTCCACGCTCATGGCGCGCTCGCGGCGGTTTCGTTAGCTTGATATACACCAAATTTGATATTGAGTGACATGACTGTATAACGAACACAAGTGGCAGGTGCTAACATGAAAATCTTGGCGTGCATGTCATCTACAAAGCCATTTACATGCCACGCTCATGGTGCGCTTGCGTCCAGTTCGCTAGCTTGATATACACCAGAATTGGTATGGCGCGACGTGACTGTATGACGAACATAAATGACATGTCCTAACATGTAAAACATGACATGCAAATTATGTAAAGCATGATTTGCTCCTTCCTGGCTGCTTCGCATTACATTGATTCCCACAGTGCGTGGGATCTGCCGGATTTTTTTGTTTCTTTTGTTTTTGTTTTTTTAAGTTTCTGCGCTGTCGTAGCGTTGGGATATTGGATCAGCATGCTGCTTACCGAGTTTCTTCTTGAGCTAGCATGAAAACATTATACTTGGGTACGAATAGGATATTGTGGTTGTATAATGACCAAATTTCTTTGGTGCACTTAGGTGTTGCTCGTTTGCTCCTTGCATTACCTCAAAGTAAAACCGGATCAGCTTGAGAACGCTAGGAATGAGAGTAACAAATGGAGTTAAGGATAGTTTTTTTTCTTTTCATTTAGCTCTTATCGAACGCCAGCTTGGTGCCATCGAAGCAGGCGTGCAAAAATGATACAGTCGTTGAAATATGATCTTGTACACAGGAAAACGTGAACTTGGCTAGTTTTTTTTGTTAGGAATGAACGTATACTACAACACATACGACCGGCGTGCCGTGTACTAACCTCCAGGTCCCCCCTCTATCCCGCCCAGAAAAAGGCAAATATACAGGGCGTTTCAAGAAATGTGTCCAGTATTTTTAAAAAATCAGGAAAATGCGATATTTGCCCGCTGTCTTCACAATTGCTTTTTCTGTAGCGGCAGGCATCTTAACATGGTTGAAGACATAATTTGGGACAGTAATTAAGAAAGTTAAATTAATTAACTTTTTAATTAGTGGAGTTAGGCGAATAAGTCAAATGGGAGAATTGATGTCCTTGATGCCAAGAACCCATTTCAGTTTTGAGATTTCGAAAAAGCGGCCTCTATTAATTATTGCGGCGTAATGAAATTCTCCCAAATTCAGTGGCGAAACCGAAACGCGGAAGAGCGCAACTGCCATATTCGTCCAGTATTGGCGTCCAGAGATGAGTGACGTCCAGAATGAGTGAACGTCGTCACATCAACTATCAACCGACTTCCTTGCGTAGGTGTGTCGGGCTGCGCTTGCAGTAGTAGCAAGCATGACGCACATGGGTTAACGAACGGGCAAGAACGGTAACTCTGTAACCGTTGTCTTGAACAGTGACGTCATTCTAGTCGTCTGCGTGTTGCGCTCATCGGTGCTTGGGTTTCGGTTTCGCCGTTGAACTTGCCTGAATTTCATTACACCACAATAATTAATAGAAGCCGCTTTTTCGAAATCTCAAAGCTGAAATGGGATTCTTCGCATGAAGGACTTCGATTCTCCCAATTTGACTTAACCGCCTAACTTCCACTAATTAAGAAGTTAATTAATTTAACTTGCTTAAATACTATCCCAAATCATGTCTTCAACCATGCTAAGATGCCTACCGCTACAGAAAAAGCAATTGTGAAGACAGCGAGCAAATACCGCATTTTCCTGATTTTTAAAAAAATACTGGACACATTTCTTGAAACACCCTGTATAGTTCTTCTTTTTCTTTTGAATAAGCTGTCCAATGATTCGGGCTGAAGTGAAGTGCGGCGCTCCTGCGTCACATATCCCGCCCAACTGGAGGTCCCTTCTCTGCTCGCACTGGTAGCCAGAATCGCCAATATATTTTTCGGAAGCATAGCAAGCTTCCAATATTCAGACCGTTTGTTCTTCCAGAAGTTTAGTACCTCAGATGTAGGAGAGGGGATTTTACCATGTATAAATAATCACAGAGCTCATCTTGTGTGTCTTTACCCTTTCCCCTTGCGGTGACGATGACATCATTCACTTCGTGGATATGGCGTAATTTTAGGGGCGAAGCTCCTTAGGGTGTGGGTCTGTCCCTCCTCTGTAGTAGTAGTAGCAGTTGGTAGGTAGGTAGGTAGCCACGTGTAGTGGAATGTACCCACTCCACGTGATAAAGGTGACGATGACGCAGTATAGTGGAATGTACCCACTACACGTGATAACGATGAAGTATAAGCGCGTTCCAGTATAGTGGAATGTACCCACTACATGTGATAAAGATGACGATGACGCCTGATGACTATGAAGAATATGCGCGTTCCAATATAGTGGAATGTACCCACTACATGTGATAACGATGACGGTGACGCTAATGACCATGAAGCATAAGCGCGTTTCAGACCACACATTCTCTTTCTGCCATGGATGAAAACAATCGAGCTTCGCCCACTCATCATCATTCACTTCGTGGATATGGCGTGATTTTTTTGTCGGGTACGGCCCGCCCAACAAAAAACCAATGTAGCCCGAGCCCGGCCCGGGCCCGAGATGACAAGACGTCGGCCCGCCCGAACCCGGCCCGTGGGCCGGGCCGGGCTCGGGCTTTCAGGCAACCCGAAGCCCGTGCACACCTCTAACGCGGAGTAACGCATGTTTTACGCATTGTGTGCGCTTTTGCAGCCCCGAGTGAAGCATACCGCTGTTCTCTGATCAGGAAAGACATAGCGCCAGTTTTGACTTGTCTACATGCGCACGCACGCGTACTAACGCTAGGGTGGCTAGAATCGGGAGGTGGGTAAAGCGGCCGCTCCAAGTTGGCTCCCATTCGCGATCCCGCAGCGGTGGCGCTGTAGTCCGAGGCGCTGCCAGATTTCTCCGTGGTATGCTCCGTGGCAGTGCGCCCGCGTGGGTCGTCTCTAGTTTTTCGCCGGCGCAAGGGCTTTATCAAAGCAAACGTTGAACAACAATTTTATCAGTGATGAATATACGCATCTTTTGCTGAACGACCATTACATTCGCGCGAAGTTTTCGACGAAGCTTCATTTCGACAGGACCACTGTTTACATGCTTGACGAAAGCAAAGTGATTTTCAATTTCCATAACATTGAAATATGTATTAACGGAGTCACAAAAAAAAAAAGCTTGCTCCAGCGGGAGCATGGTATCTTTGGCCACGTTAGTTTGTTAACCTACGATAAATTGTGACTACTTTTACTGCTAAATCTACCTTGATAGTGCGAGTTGCCGAGTGCAGTTGTGCACTACCACGTCCTCAATTCTTTATTTGCATCACACTTGAGGTCACGCCGCCACGAAGACAGTATTTTCAAAGTTGTGTAGAAATTTGAGACAGCACTTAGTTTCATGGTTCCAACACATTTTTATTACCAGGCAATTCATGTGTTGGTCATGGTGGATGCTTTACGTTACACATGGTTTCAACCTCTTCACTTTTTTTTCTCGCTTTCGACCTAATTCAGACCCTTCAAAAAAAAAAAGAAATCTCGTAACACAAAAGAACCTGACCACTGATTTCGTCAACTGTTTACAATGTTCAAAGCAGCCGATTTCTGGCACTTCGCTGCTCACAGATTGCAGCAGGCTGGATACTACCTTCGAATGCAAGCGCACTGTGCTAAACATATGTGTCAATTTGTTTTCCATTAACTGTACCAGGTTGTACAGAGACTCTGATGCATACAGTAGTCCTCCTAGATCCCACTCTCTAGTTGCCTGACTTGGCAGCTCTCCTGCAGTGCTGTCTCTGGGCACAATTCATGCATTTATGCAAAGCGTGCAGCCCAAAGGCAGAATGCGTTTTCTGGCCACATATCCGGCAATATAGTGTACAAGGCGAGCATCGCTGCGTTGCTCTATGTAGTCTACGCGGTCTGCGACAACTTCGGCGGCATCCATGGGAACGGCAGCGTTATCTTCAAGTTCCTCTTCAGATTCATTTTGCCTAAGCCTCTCCTCTACTGTGAGAAGCGAATCCAAAAGTCCAGGCGAAGCGTTTCCATCTTTGGGGCTTTTGGCTAGGCTGTAGAAGCTCATGAACCTGCATGTGTCAAAAATGTGATAAACAGTTTGGCATAGGGTTTCTTCATGCATCAAAAATAATTTATATATTTATATACCTAACAATAATGATGAATTGGGCGGGAGTTGGATGGTCCATTTGCGCCACTGGCCTGACATACGATTCCGAAAGAGCGTTCTAAACAATCCTGGCTGAGTCGCGAGGTCATAAGGTAGGTGAAGCCAATTTTTTCATTCAAATACTTCATGAGCTCCTTGGTGGCATTGAGCGTCACACGCAATCCTTCTGAGGTGCTCTTGCTTAAGTAACCAAGCCCATTTGCCATGGGCCTCCCATTCTTTCAAAAAGTGCAACATTCTGTCAATGGCAGCTTCTTTTGCACTGCCAGGTCTGAAACGGAACAGAAGATGCGGTTGGCACGTGAAAAATATTGTTACAGCTCTGCACATACCTCAATGCCCCTGCGGGGAATCTAGACGTCATTGCTTCTGTGAGCTGAGCAATCATACTAATAAATGTCTTGGTAGGTTCAAGGTTTCGGATACTGCTCTTCAATCTGTTCCTTGTAGAGGCTCATAGAATGCACAACTGGTGCGCTGAAGATGTAAAAGGCCAAATTTACGCGCATCTTTTCAAACCCATTAGGGGTATACATGCAACCTTGTTAATTTGGGTGCAACTTTAAGTGTAGCAGCATTGCGGTCGAGCTTCCAAGCAGTGGAAATATGATCCCAATGAACATGTAACCTAAAAAAGTGTTTTCAGTAAGTAATTCGCACACTGCCACTTTCCCGACAAAAAGAATAAACAGATCAGGCATACCCTGCCTATATGGGTATTAAAGCCTTGTTTCAACATGGCGTTCCGCACACATTTCACCAAGTGGGGGTAGTCAGATATGAAGTGGATAAATCTCTCCTTGTCAGATGGGGTGCGGCACCTTGCACCGAACACTCTTGTAGCTTTCCGTGGATGCCCATATTATGCCACATCGCTCTATTCCACGAAGCACCATCGCAGCAAATGTAGTCCACGCGTCGTCCAGCGTTTTCACACAGAAGTGTAGCTTCCAAGATTACCTTTGTGAGCAGGTCTGATTTAACATTTCCTTTGGAAGCAAAGACGCCTAAAAAGCAACGTAAAGTAAGGAAATCAACATTAAGCACTGTTACAGTAAAGTTCACTTTATAATGAATATTACCGATTATCTGCGTCCACTTTCCAGTGAAGGGCTGAAACATAACGACCAGGCCGTGGTCAGCCTTGGTGTGCCTGTGACGTTCATCGGTGAACTGGCCTAAATTGACAAAGCCTTCAATTTACAAAGATGACTTTAAGGTCAAGGTGGGTTGAAAGCTACATTTAATCTACCACCAAGCCACCATGCCGTTGCATCTCATCCATGCCTTTCACCTTCTCCTCCACACATTCAAGGAGTTTCTGGCTGAAGCCGTATGATGATCTGAAAGCCTGTAAATATAAGACGTGCGTTAGATTTTAATTAAAGGTACAGTGCAGTGAACACAAACCTTCGTGTATTTCTGAAGGCATACGCGACTTGGCAGGGCAAGGATTTTGTGGCACCTTAGATGCTCATATAAGCGTGGGCTTTTCATCCTTAAAATGATGCATTCTAGAAGCCACTTCTTATCATACTTGTACCCGCGCATGGGCCGCCGCTTTGACGCCTCAAAACAGGCTCGCACGTCGCTTTACTGTTTTCTGGGAAGCTGCATGATCTAGGAATGAAACAAAAAGCTAAGTTCGTTACAGGAAAAGTGTACAACTAGAAAAATATTAAGTCTCACCTTTTTTGCAAAGACACACTCTAAGAAAAAGTCCGAGTATTTTGCGGGTATTTCTGCTACACAACAATAATCGTCATCTGGCTTGCCCACGTTTCCTCTGTTGAAAACCCGGCTCCCGGCACATTCCTATCAAGAATGCTATGTCACGCTGATAACGCGCGCGGCGTTCGTGACCGGGAAGTGCCGGGACGGCGGTGATAACGCCAGGAAAGTACGCGGGGTAGATGACGATTATAGTTGTGTAGCAAAAGGACACCCTTTTTACTCGATTATTTCTTAGAGTGCAGTCTCCCGAACCACCGAGTTCTCCTTGCGCAACTTTTTGATAGAGACACGTACACTCTGCACTTGATTCTTCTTTTTGCGTCTCAGAGTACGCGAGGCACATTTTAGTCTTTTTTCTGCAGATTTTTTGTGAGAGGCCGCCGTACCTGATGCTTCACTCGATGCAAGCGGTTCAGTAGCAATTTGCAAGCGGTTCAGTAGCCACCCTACTGACGCTATAAAGAAATACGAACTGCGCGGCATTTACGTGCTCGGCGGTCGGCGTTTAATAACTCTTTCAGGGGCGAATTATGATGCACTGTCTACGAATGTATCAAATTCACATGGAATAATTTCAAGGCACTCATAATTACATTCCAAGAAAGAAAATGAAGTTATGTGTCGTTTTATGTGAGTTTCAGTTGTTAATTGTAATTAGGATGCCATTTATTATTTAATCATTCTGCAGTCAGTCCCTTTCCCTTCTGAAATAAAAAAAAGAATGAAATCATAGGCTCGAGATGGCGTGCACAAGTAGTTTTTTGATTGTCTTCATATCGAGAAAAGAAAAATTTGGCAGATCCCACGTACTTTGAGAATCGATGTCATGCGAAGCATGCGGATGGAAGGTAACTATGGTGTCATGTTTTTTATTGAAGGGAACCGTTACAAAATGAGGCTAAACATTTGTGCAAATGTTATACGCACAGACATGTATGTTGGACAGTCGCATATGTTTTACATAACTAGTTGTTTACAGTTGCGTAACGATGGCAAGGGCAACATAGGTATTACCAACATCAGAAGCGGTAAGCTGAAATGCATCGCTTGTGCTTGCGAGGATGGCAGCCCTGGATAGTGCTACGTAGACCAACTTCAGTGGATGGCGCTTCAGTACAATTGAAGCTAACCCAGACGAGACACCTGTATTATTGGATTACATATGTAAAGTTTATAAAGTTAGATGAGCAGCACTGCAACCACAATTGACGTTTCACTAACATTACGCCTGCATAGGGTCTTTTTCCAAAGGAGTTCCGAGACCTGGCGTGGCTATGTAGCAGAATACTTGATTGCCATGCAAAATGCTTGGGTGCTGGGATCATAACATACCGGGTGTTCAAAGTTAAGCTTTCTCGTTTTATTAAAATTCGGCACTGGGAAGAACATGAAAACCACCTTTACAGATAACATATATATCCTGGGGGGACACAAAGTGAGAAGATAATTATCACTGTCAGGAGCCCAATTAACTCAGATTCATTAATTAACTTTTTAGTGACTGCAGCAAGCAAGCATGTTTATATTGAAAAGTTGAAGGGAGTCCACGATCGCACGATGGTTTTTCGCTGGGCTGTTCTACACGCTTACGAACGCTGGAAAGAATATAAAAGACGCTAGGCCGCTTCCTCCCGCAAACAGCGTTCCCCGATGGTCGCTACCTGTAAATAAATAAATAAATTATGAAGAAAGAAAGAAAGAAAGAAAGAAAGAAAGAAAGAAAGAAAGAAAGAAAGAAAGAAAGAGAAGCGGTACGCCAGCAACGCCTACGCCAAGCCAGTGATGTTCCGTACTACGCTGAAGAATTCCCATTCCGAGAAATGAAAATTCCCTATCTCGGACATTTTTCCCTGCATACGCTGACGAAATTCCCCGCATATTTCCCCGCACAATACTAGTAAAATGCGCACGCCCCCCCTCGTACACACATACTATAAAATGTATGTGCGTGACGTGTTTCCGACAACTGAAATCGTGCCTAGTGCCAGCGCTCCTGTACAACAAAAGCATGACGTTCATAACTCATGGGCTTCAAGTACATTGCACATAGCGGGCTTCGAGTCTAACACCAGAGTGAACTAGAAATCGCTCCATATGAATATAAGAAACAAACCTCAAGGGCTTTGCGTGCGTGTGCTTGCGTGCGTGCGTGCGTGCGTGCGTGCTACATTCGCCAGTACCAGTTTCAGAAGCCGACGGCGCTCTGTGACAGCTATGTATCGGTGCTCATAGGTGAATTTAACCATTCCTGAAATTCCCCGCAATATCGCAAAGATTCCCTTTTTCCCTTTTGTCCAAAATGATGGATGAAAATTCCCCGAAAAAGGGAAAATTCCCAGCACGGAACATCACTGCGCCAAGCCTCGCTTGCCGCTATTTCAGCGATTAGGGAAGGCCTCCTTATTTGTTTTTTGTTTTTTTTTGGGTCATGCATGCCAGCTACGGGTGAGCATGATGTTTTGTTGGTGAGAATGCTTTTTGAAACACCAGCAGCTACCAGTGTCGTATGCGTTACCGAAAAATGGTAACTGAACACGTTACTCGTAACGCTAAAGAAAAAAAATTACACAATCTCCCGCTAAAGGGAACCATGTGTAGATGTGAAGCAGCGGGCGCTAACGCTTACACTGGCGGCGGCGTTGACGCTGGCGCTAATCGCAGCGTTGCGCAGGAGAGAAAACTGGGGAGGCGCAAAGCAGGCAGTGATGGAGCAGTGTTTCCTACTGGAACATGCCAATCGCTGCTAATGGGCAATGAGAGACAGAAGACTCCGACTGGACACAGAGACCCGCACTCCGCTTTTAGTTAACGCGCACGCTGCGAATTTTTATTGTTCAACAACGCACAGGAGAAATCTTCCACCGGCACCACCTTGGAGGTCAAGATCCGTTGCCATATATACGGGATGGCCAGTGAACGGTTGTGCAGCGCGAGCAGTCGGTTTTTAAATGCGAAGCATTTCTTAGCGAACTTCGGCGACTTTGAGCGTATCTATCTATCTATCTAGCCGCCTACGACTTTGGGCTCTCCTGGCCATATCGTTCATGGGATTTATACCAAATTTGGTATGGCATAACATTAGTGTATGACTAACATAAATGACTGCTCATATCATGAAAATCATGACTAACTTGTCATGAAAAGTATGATTTACACGCCATGGCCATAGTGCTCCTGAGGCCGTTTCCTCAATTTCATATATCCAAAAATTGGTACGATGCGACATTTCTTCATGACCAACATAAATGACAGGTGGTAATATGAAAATCATGACCTGCATGTCATGTACAACATGATTTACATGCCAAGCTCATGGCGCGCTGACGGCCGTTTCGCTAGCCTGATACACACCAAATTTGGTATTGCGTGACGTGACTGTATGACGAACATAAATTCCAAGTGATAATATGGAAATCATGACATGTCATGTGCAACATGACTTGTATGCCACGCTCATGACGCTCTCGGGGCCGTTTCGCTTGCTTAATATGCACCAAATTTAGTATTGAAGGACGTGACTGTATGACGAGCATAAATGACAAGTGGTAATATGGAAACCATAACATGTCATGGGAAACATGACTTGCATGCTGTGCTCATGGCACTCCCGTGGCCGTTTCGCCAGCTTGATATACACCAAATTTGGTATTGCGTCACGTGACTGTATGACGAACATAAATGCCAAGTGATAATATGGAAATCATGACATGTCATGAGTGACATGACTTGCATGCCATGCTCATCACTAGAGGCCGGATTTTTAGGCACTAAAAAATCGTGTTTTAGGCGCCAAAAATAGGCAGGAAAAACACAGTTTTAGGCCCCCAAAATCGTAAATATAGGCACAATAAATTTTTACAAAAACTCAAATTTTCGAATAAAGACGTGCTCGACCTGGTCTACGACAGGAAAGCAAACAAATGTTATATTTTGTGATTGTACAAAGGCGTTAATGATTTAACATAGCCATGCAATGGTCCCTTTTCGGGCACGGTTTCCAGAACACGGTCTCTCCTTTTATTGTCCAGAATGGTAAGTTAAGTGTCCACCATCGAATAAACACGTTCCTGGGTCTGCTTCTTTTCGGCATGGCTGGGAAGGGCAGCACAGGATTCAATATCCAGACCGCTAAAAGGCCAGAAGGGTCTGTTAGCCTTGTATTGGCCGGGTCTAATAGCGCAGAGTCAATTTCTCCTCTTTGTGTGAACACCATAAAGGGCCCCTTACCAGGTTTGAGCGTTTCGAGCTAGAAGTAATGCATGCATTGCGCTAACGATCACGTCTGCCAAGATTTGCAACGCTACGCTCCCCGGAAGGAGGTGAAATGTCAGAGTGAATGCCTCGTGCCCTTTATCTCACGCGCGCGCGCACCAATGTGGGGGGAGGCGAAGTTCAACAAGGAATGGTCCTGTGTATGTCACAGTAGTACATGAAACTGCGAAAATTATTCGAGGCTACATGTGTAATTTGTGCAACTGTTGCTTGAATAGAAAAATGAAAGTTAATAGAAATATTAAAACATACAAACGGAATGTGTGCGCACTTTAATTTAGTTTTTTTTTTTTTGGAATCGAGAGCGATGCGAGACTTAGCTGCCTATATTTCTTTTGTGTTCGTGTTCTCGCCGTTCCCGCGTCGTGCCGGCGCCAGCCCTGACAACGCTTAGCATGTTTTTGGTACATCGTTCCTTACAGCAGTTCCAGCTGTGCGATGCGCTGTGTCGTGGTAAGGATACAGGATCCATGCCAGCCTCTCCAAACGCATAGACGGATCCATCCCACAGAAACAGGCAGTACACTATAGAGCGAACGCCGAAACGATACAACACCGCTTGTGCGCAAGACCTGGCCTGGGCATGTTATTTGCACATAGTGTAATCTTCCGTGTGCATGGCGTGTTGATGCGTCAACGTCGTGTGATCTTCCGGCTCCGAGTTTCTCTGATACCGAAGAGGGCAGGGAAGGAATTTGGCTTGCGAGTGGCAAAAATTTCAAGCTCATCTACCGGCATCATGCTTTGGCGGCTCGTAATGAACCAATTAAAAAGTTCTTGTCGTACAAAGCTCTTCCTTGGGCACGCGAACACTTCCAGTATCTGACTAAAATTTCTAATGTGATCTGGTGAAGCGCCCTTTAAAGTAAATTACAAACGAAACAAAAGCCATGTGCATATCTGATTTTTTTTTTACCTACTTTCTATTTTCCCCTGACGGCACTCCATGGTTTCGCATTCGCTCTCCATATTCCTGCTGCTGCGCGCAGGCACCTCCTGTTTTCTGCCTCCCACCACGCCCAAGTCTTCAAGGAAGTGCTTCAATTCCATGGGAACACTGGACTGGAAAACCGGCGGTAAAAGCCGCCCGCCACGTCCTCGGCCATAGACGCCACTCTCCTCTTCTTCCCCTCTCCTCTTCCCGCCTTCCAGCCTGGGACGTGCTCCCATTTAGGGTTGCAGAAATAGCGTCCTTTCCTCTCCCCTGCTCCAACCACTCGCGCCATGTCAGTGCGGTGGGGTAAGGTGGCCGGCGCGTCCCATTTCACTGCTGCTACTGGTTGCTTCCCGGATGTTTGTTGAACTAGGGAACTAGGTTGTTGCACCCCATAAAGTTCCGAAACGTCAATTTTGCCCGGTAACATGAATTACGGTCTCAAACTGTACTCAAAAGCAAAATTTGAGGCTAAATAGCGTTCATATAGGCACCAATTTTGAAAATAGGCATTTATGGGCACTTATAGACATTTAGGCACAAACCCCAAAAATAGGCATTTATAGGCACTATAAAAACACTATAAAAGCCCTCCTTTACCCATAATTCGTGCTCATATATCAAAGTGGCGCGATAGGAACGCAAGGAAAAAAATAGGCATTTGCCTATAATCCGGTCTCTACTCATCACACTCTCGTGGCCGTTTCGCCAGCTTGATATACACGAAAGTCTTAAGGCGAAGGCCTTTAATGTCTCATGTTCACGTCCGTCCGTCCGGTCGTCCGTCCGTTCCACCAGCCGTGCCCTGGCACGGTGCCAAGTGGGCGCCGGGGCGCGCATACGGACGCCGGTTGCGTTGGACTGTACAGCGCTCGCGCTTTGCTTGCGTAGCGTCGCTGGGCATCACGTTCCATTCTTACCGACCCCGTCTCAGTGGGTACAGGCGTTCGAGGAACGCACTTTGGAATTTACAAAGTTCCGTCAATTTAAACGCTGGAACGCGGATGGCGTCTGCATGATGCGCAGAATACGAACGCATGCGAAACGGTGGCAGATTCGTCTCGCGCCTCGGTGCGATTCGAGGTAAGAAATTAAGCGAACATAAGTGGCAGGTGGTAACACGAAAATCTTGTATGCATGGCATCTACAATGCCATTTACATGCCACGCTCGTGGTGCGCTTGCGTCCAATTCGCTAGCTTGATATACGTATTGCGGGACGTGACTGTATGAAGAACACAAATGACAGGTCCTAACATGTAAATAATGACATGCATATTATGTACAGCATGATTTGCTCCCTGCTGGCTGCTTCGCATCATATCGATTCCCACAGTGCGTGGGATCTGCCGGTTTTTTCAACCAAGAAACTCGCTAGCAGACGCTGCCTGCGTCGGCGTCGCGAGGCGAGAGAGGGGGAAGCGGAGGAGAGGAGAGAGAGGGGGTGACACGCATGCGCAGTGGGAGTGTGAACGCCGTGGGCAGGGATGCGTAGAGGAGAGAGGGGGGAGCGTAGGAGAGGAGAGAGAGGGGGGGACGCGCATGCGCAGGGGGGAGTTAGACGCCACGGGCAGGGATGGAGAGGGGGGGAGTGTAAGAGGGGGAGAGAGGAAGGGAGGCGCATGCGCAGTGAGGGTGTGGTTGCCGTGGGGAGGGATGCCTAGAGGAGAGAGAGGGGGGACGGAGGTTTTTATTTTTATTTTTTCTTTAACTGTTTGCGCATGCGCAGTAAGGGTGGGCACGCGGCACACCACCACCACCACCACCACCACCACCGGATTAAGCTTCGCCATAAGATGCTTCACATCTAAAAGGGACACGTTACCGCCTTGCGTTACACAACGAAAAAGTGAATCCGCATCCCTTACCGTTACTGTGAAAAAGCAATGGACGTTACTTCTGCCGTTACTCCATGGTCAGAAATATTAATCAGCGCGTCTTCGCCGCGAGAGCCTACAATAGCAACTTAATCAAACTCATATTTATCAACTCAACTTTATCAAACTCATAAAATTGTAGCGCAAACAAACGTTTTACCCCAAGTACTGACTAAACGAGAATAATTTGCAAAAACGTGCCGTACCTGGAAGTACTTTAGTGACCTAAAGTTGCCTTTATAGTTACATTTGATAACTCCTAACTCTGTGGCATATAGAGAAGCTATTTTTCGCAATGGGACATTCAACACAAAGTAACCGATTTCACCAACGTTCTTCGCAAAGAAAACATCACTGAACGAACTTGGAGTAATAGTGACGGTGTGCTTCTACTAACAAAGATATGCGCAAATTTTGTGGCAATAAAGGCATGCTTGAAGGGCATAGGTCTGGTGGGAAATTATTTGCGCACATAAAAAGTTTATTTCGTTCAGATTGACCTGTATAATCACCGCAAATATTGCGGCTGTGTATGTGAAAGTGTTCAAGGCCAGCCTGGCTTGCTCAGGAGTTCAACGACCAGAAACGTAGGCCCAGAGGCAAATAGCAAGAAGCGAACTGGTTTTCAATACGAAGTTTATAAAAAGCGCTCGAGTGTGTTTCCCAATGTAACTACAAACTGCTGAATATAAGTTTATTTATTTATTTCTTTCTTTATTTATTTATTGTACCCTATAGGCCCGAGGGCATTACAGAGGGGAGTGGCAAACGGGAAATTATACAAAAATTGGGTAGTAAATAACACAACAAGAACATAATACAATAGCGCAATAAAACAATAGACTAGAAATAGCAGTACATACAATGTAGTAAGGAAATGCTTTGCAATTACTAATATGAACAAAGAAGGTAACATGACATTAATTCCTGTTTATACAACTTTACGACAACAATAACAAGATGTCATGATTTCCAAGTTAAACAATGTTAGCTACAGCCTTGCGAAAAAGTTTGTTATCAATGATGGTGACTAAGTCATTGGGAAGGTGGTTCCATTGCCGAGATGTTCTGGGGAAAAATGAATGACTGAAGGTGTTGGTATTTCCTGCTTGAATTCCGACTTTGAAGCGATGGTCTACACGGTGCGATAAGTAATGTGGCTGTGAAATGAAGTCATTTTGAAGAAATGGATGATAGTATATCTTATGAAACAGAGTTAAGCGAGCTATTTTTCTCCGTGATGCTAGTGATGGAAGACATAGGTTAGCTTTCATTGAAGATATGCTGGAAGTACGGTTATAATTAGAATAAATGAATCAAACTGAATTATTTTGAACGAGCTCTAGGAAAAAGATGAGGTTTTCGTTGTGTGGGTCCCACACTACTGCAGCGTACTCTAATTTGGGGCGCACTAATGACTGATAAAGTAGTAATTTTAAGGATGATGGGGCATTAGAAAAGTTGTGACGTAAGTAACCAAGCGTGCTGTTAGCTCTACTGATTATGTACTCAATGTGAAGAGACCAGGTTAGGTTTGAAGTTATATGAACGCCTAAGTATTTATATGAATTCACAGGATCTAAGGGGATATTATTCATATGGTAGAATGGAAGGGTGGTAGAATTTCTATGAACACGCAAAATTTTACATTTGTTAATATTTAGTTGCATTCGCCAGGTATTACACCAATCACTGATATAGTTTAAATCTGATTGAAGAGCATTAGAATCGTCAGTAGTGGTTATTTCACGGTAAATTACGCAATCGTCAGCAAATAAGTGAACGTGAGATGTCAATGTAGATGGCAAATCTTTAATATAGATTAGAAAAAGAAGTGGTCCTAGTACTGATCCTTGAGGCACGCCGGAACGAACCTCAGTTAAAGGTGAGTCATGATTATTAGCAGTAACAAACTGATGGTGGTTACCAAGAATGTATTCAATCCATTTCAGTATGTTACTATCGAGGTTTAAAAGACTTAGTTTGAAAAAAAGTAGTTGATGGCAAACCTTGTCAAATGCTTTACTAAAATATAAAAACACACAGTCAGCAGATGAGGCGCGATCTAAAATACAGTGTAGTCCATGAGTAAATGATATTAGTTGCGTTTCGCATGAATATGTTTTACGGAAACCATGCTGAGCTGCGATGAAAAATGAGTTGGAGTCGAGAAAGTTAACCAGGTTGGTGAAAATTACGTGTTCCAGAAGTTTGCAACAGGGGCTGGTCAGTGAGATCGGGCGGTAATTCATGGGTGAGTTTTTGCTGCCGGACTTGTGCAGGGGGAACCACCTTCCCTATTTTCCATTGCGAAGGAAGAGTAGATGTGTCTATGGATTGCTGAAAGATTTCGGTCAATATGATGGAGCTGAAGACGCTAGCGCTTTTTAAAAATGTGCTGTTAATGCCGTCGAAACCCGGAGCTGAGTTAAAGGGTAATTTATCAATGAGTTTAGCAATGCCAGATGAATGAACTGTTACAGGATCCATGATAAGATAGTTGCATGCATTAGTGTCCGGTAGGTGAATGTTGATTGAAACCGAAAAATTATTCGAAAATGTGTCGTTAAGAGCGATCGCGCAAGCGTTACTTGGGATTATGTTGCCTTCTGTGTCCTTTTAGGATGATAGTGCTATCGCAAGGGGGGGTTAATGACGCGCCAGAACTTACGAATGTCTGTTTTGATCATGTCTGGTAGTGCGTGGGTTAAGTAATAATCTTTAGCTTCTTTTAGTGCAGATAAGTATGTACGATTAGCAGTTTTATAAGATTCCCAACGTGCTTGATTAGAAGATGACTTAGCTAAGCGATAGAGCCGTTTCTTTTTGTTAGACAGGCGCTTGATGTACGAGTTATACCAAGGGGCTTGTGTATTGGAAATGATGGCACAATTGGGAATGTATTTTTCTGTCAACAGACGTACCTGATCTACAAAAATACCCCAGTTATTCTCAACTGAATGAGTATCAAAGCTAATAAAAAAACTGTCGAGAAATGAGCCCAATGCATTGTTAATTGCCTCAAAATTAGCCTTCTTATAATCACGAATAATTTTCTTAACCTTAGTTGTTTTAGGAGCGCTAGCGTTAATGCCAAGACTTATTAAAGAATGATCGCTAATATTAGGTAGAAAAGTTATAGGTGAGGCTAGATCTGGACGATTAGTTAAAACAAAGTCAAGCGTGCTCGCAGTGTTGGAAGTGATTCTGGTCGGCTGGGTAACAAGTTGGGAAAGGGAAAACACGGAACAAAGTTCGCAAAATTCTTTCGCCTGAGTTGAAAAGGGCGTTATACCGGGTGGATGTGTGTTCCACAACAGGTTGGGAAAATTAAAGTCACCGAATAAAAACAAAGGTGATGAGGGAAACCGTGAAGAAACGAACTTAATAGCATCATGTAAATTGTCGATGAAGGTGGCAGATGATGAAGGCGAGCGATAGCATACACCAAGGATTATCTTTGTATGACTGAGTGTTAGGCAAGCCCATTTGCACTCAAGATCAGTTTTAATGTCTATATGAAAAGACGGAATATCTTTCGAAATGGCGAGAACGACACCCCCCTCCTCGACGCTCAGTGCGGTCACACCGGTAGACGGCGAAATAGAGGCGCCATAAAATATATCACAGTCACGCACATGTGCAGGAAGCCAAGTTTCGGTGAGGGTGACGATTTTCGCGTCGCACGTGTCGATTGCTGATGACAACGAAAAGAATTTGTTGACAACACTTCTTGCATTTGTAAAAAGAATGGGTAGGCAAAATGTGTCTGCATGAGGCGATCGGCCACTTCCCTCTTCATTTTCCTATTGTGCCGGACGTCGTCCATTCGTACGATTTAGTCTAGTACCTGTTACATTCTGAATGAGTTCATGGACAGAATCGCTGGCAGCGTCGTACACGTAGCCTTTGTTGTTGAAAAATAATTTATTGTAACGAAGCTTGAAGTTGGAAGAGCCAGACTGGGCGGTACCGAATTCAAAGAGTTTTTTGCGGGCGGTGCGGGTAGGTAATGAAAAGTCTTCACCAACTGAAAGATTTTGTTGTTTAAATTGGTTTCGCAGAGCAATTATGCTTTCCCTTGTTTTGAAGTGCGAAAAATTTTGCGGTGATGGGGCGGCACTTGTTAGGAATGAAGGAACCGAGACGATGTGCGCGTTCTATTGCGCCATGGGGAAATGAATCGGAAACTGATCTTATTGCTGTGATTAGCTTGGATTCAGTTTCTTGCCACGATTCTTTTGTGTCAGGAATACCTCGGAATATAAGATTATCACGGCGTGACCGATCTTCAAGTTCAGGGAGACGTAAATCGAACGCATCTAAACAACAAGCAACTTTTTCAACCTGGGCGTGCGCGGATGCCATTTCTTTAGTTAGTTCATCGACTTTGCTTGATTTTTCTTCGAGCAAGTCTAAGCGCTTTTGGAGACCATTAATTTTTGTCTCGATGACACCACAAACGCCTACTAACAACTAAAGATGCGCACAACAGTTGGAAAGAAAGAAGGCACGAAAACTTATCTTCGCATGCGCATGCATTATGTGAACCTATCAATCTGGCACGCGTGGGTTTCTAAGTGAAAGATAACTGCTAGGGACATTTGGTTTCACCTTTATGCAAGTAAATCGACGGTTGGCTCATGCATGCGCGACCACTATTATCGATATGCCATGCCTCAATCATCACACGCGTTTCTTCATTCCTATGCCGGTACAAAACCGCGCATTCAACGAATATTGGCGTGCACTTACATTCTCGACAATGTAAAGAAAGATTAGAAGGCAAGCCTCCTGTTAGCGATCTCTTATGTTCCAGTAATCTCTGGTTAATGCAGCGTGCCGTCTGTCACACATAAAAGCGGCCACAGCTGAAAGGGGCCTTATAAACTACACTTGTACGGCAGTCAGTGAATTTGTTGGTGCGTTTTACGAAACAAATATCGGTCCTCTTCTTGTCTTTTACTCGCTCATTCTTTCTCTGCACTGAGGGACAAACGTCACCTAGCCTATTGGCAGCCGCAAAAACAACATTAACGCCGTATCTAGTTGCTACTTTCTTTAGCCTGTGAGATACGCAATGAATGTATGGTATACCTACGACACGTTTCTTGCTATCGCTTTCTGCAACCATGCTCGGACTTAACATAACGGATTTCTTTCAACGTTCAGCGACAGTGGCCACTGCAACAAGAGGATAACCTACATCTAAAAGAGGCGTAACCTGTGCGCTAAAGCCTATCACTCATTTTGTGCGCAAATAAAGTTTTCGTGCCTTATTTCTTTTCCGCCGTTGTGCGCATCTTCACTTGTTAGTAGGCGTTTGTGGTGTCCTGACTTCCTTCTTGTGTCCGTGTTTGCACGCCCTGTCTTTCTAGAGTAAATAAGTACCAACTACCTCAGCTCTTTGTTATTCTAAGACATTTCAAGGGAAAGTTTTCGGTTTTTTCTGTTCTTCAAATAAAAGACATGCGTCGTGACTGAACTTTTACGGAACGCCTACTGCGGTTAATTTTATTGAAGCATTCCTAACATGAATACCTCTAAAACAGTAGCAACATTGACGTAGCAGCAAGAGTGGCTCTGATGAATTAGATGCCGAAGCCGTAGCCTATCGACGGTGGCTCCATTGACCGTATAAAAAGTCCTCCCTGTAGAGCGTTCTTCAACACCTCGGTCGGAAAATCTCGTCAACGTAAATGCCACGAAGCTTTTCGTGTCGTATAATGCACGTAAAATGACGCCGTATGATTAGAAGAACAAATTAAAGTTGAGATTAAAAGAATCAACGTCCATTAAAGAGAATCAAGAGTAGATTGACCCAC
>JALIZH010025211.1:0-58675 GCA_030522465.1 Rhipicephalus appendiculatus | reverse complement strand
ACATTGGACCTAGTGTAATGGGTATGCGGTATGGCTGATAACTGCGTTCGTACCGATTGATATGCTGTGCGGTTATTCGTCACGTCTTCGATAGCTGGGCCTGTACGTACGTACGGCTGGACAGAAGTGACCGTTTTGTTTTTCGACCAAATCGCTGTTCGGATGGGCTTGTAAACAATCAACATTTCATCATCGGAACAGTAAGTGCACTTTTCTAAAACACCGGCCAGATGTGCCGCATGCACAGCGCCTCTTGCCACTTTTTAAATGCCCTGCGAGCGAACCACTGCTTACAATGCGACGCTTCCTCAATCCACTGTCGCCCTACAACTATCACTGTTACCGGTCAGCATTGCCGGTGCAGGTAATAGCTATGAAGGGCGTGCACGCAGAGCGCTTCCGCTACCACGCGCATAGCTGACAGCCTGCGTAAGTGGTGACCGTAGGGCCTTATAAGCACACTAAATCGGTTAAAGAACCGATAAATTGTCGCATTTTGCCGCCACAATGTTCATACTATTGCGAATTGGACACTACGCGTATAGTTACGTGCAGTGAGCGGCGCTGCTCGTACAGTAGCCAAACATATATACGAAAAAGCGCCGTACTGCAGAGGAGATACCACATTACACACGACACCGGGTAACATATTTACAACCGCGTCAGTAAAGAAGCAAAAAAAAAAACAATAATACAAGGTCACTATACGCGCTTTGGCAACCGGGCTACACGGACCGAACACGGATCCGTGTAAGATTCGCAATGCAGTTTGCAGCTGCGCTGCGAAGTGCGGCTCGAGGGGCCAGACACGCTCTGCCTGGCGCAGTAGACGTCAGCACTCCTTTGAGAAAAGCTGTCGGGAATAACCGACAAGTCCGCAAGCCACTCGAGGTTCTCGCGAGACATTGTCGACGTGCGTTGCTACTTCTCCCTGCCGCCGCTGCCCCGCCTGTAACACCGCCGCCTCGCACGAGTGAACAAGATATGGCGGCAGAGCACCCGACCCATGTTGCCAGACTGAATTTTCTAAAGGGTCTATTCAATCTGAAAGATATGGTCTTGAGGTGAATCTTGCTTACAACACACGAATAAGAAGTGTATAACGGCCTCAGATAAAGAAAAGGGATTGTATTTTACGCAGTTGATGTTACTTTGCACTGGTAGCACTAAGAAATGTACAAACTGCATGCAAAGAAAGGTCTTTTTGTACATGTACTTGTTTCAAAACTGGCTGGCACAATATTAGACGCATCCTTTGTTGTTGGCAGCAGTGAATGATGAGACAATGATGTAAACAATGAGACAACTTGACGGCTTTTTATTATTGCAAAGACGGATCATAACATTGTTGTTCAAGAGCTATAAAAAAATCAAGGCGATTTCGTCAAAGCACTTGAAAATCATTACAGAAGAAAGTAAATTGCCTCGCAGCATATTCTAAAATATTACACATTACTCTTGCATGTAAACTTTTTTAGTGCACAAGAGAAACCAGGACAGAAAGGAATGACAGGGCACTCTGTCCGCGTCACCCCTTTCTGTACTGGTTCGTTTTGTGCACTCTAAATATTTACATAGGTTTACAACAGGAGCAAGCTTGTGCTCTTGCATGTTGGAGTGGCTACTAAATGAATAGAGCTTTTGTGCAGCACCTGTGAGATTCGTGCAGCCATCATATGTAATGGAAAGTCTTTCACTGGGTTCGCATAGTGAATAAAGTGCTGAAAACAACGATGAAGTTTGAGGTTGCATGCACCGGTATAAAATAACGCGCGCTTTTTCCAAAGTTACTATGGCTTCAAGAAACTAGTCCTACGATGATTTGCCAGGGATGAGCATGTTTTTGCTTAACTGCCTGGTACAATTAGCATGCTCTCAACGAAAGGACACAACGAAGCTTTTGTCAGAATACTACTTCTGCAAGAACACACGTAGATGTGATAGGTACCAGATGAAACACAAGGCAAGCGGCCACCTTGCCGTGAACAAGGAAGCAGCTTTTGTCAGTGTGAAATTCCTGCTGAACACAAGTACAGGTGATAGGCACAGGATCGAACACAATGCAAGTGGCTACTTTGCTTTGAGCAAAAAAAAAAGAGCTTCTTCTGTTTCATGTTTATCCGCAGATCTCGCAGGAATATAAGCCTGTCACATGCAAGGGTGCCCAGCTGTGAACCGCTGCAGAAGGTGGTCCCGCCTACTGTTGCCGGATCGTCGCTATTGCTGTAAAAGTCCGCATGTTCTCATTCAGGATCAGTGCCAGGGATGTTGTCCGACTCGGACAGCTGCTGCCGAACACCGAAGTTTGAAGCACCACGCAAACTGCGACGATCTTTGACGTGCAGAGTGGGCCATAGTAGTGCTCTGTACCTCTGCACGCACCGAAAGCGGGCCGTGAGGACTCCAACGCACTGTTCCACGACGCATCACAGTGATCAGTGGGTACGGTTGAATCGGGCAGGAGGGGATACCGCAGGATGTACTCCAGGGTTAGGGACAAGCAGCCAAGGTTGCAGAGGTTATGCACCTAGTCCTGCGCAGGACAGTGCTCTGATTAGCATAATATAAATATACACTTGAATATGTACCATACCTCTCTCATTTCTTTTAAAAGTTACTGTGTCAGCGATATTGCCTTTTCATTTTTCTGCAGATAGACATACTCACAAAATTGCTTGTCTGGTTGGGTTAGCTAATTACAGGTTTCAAAGGCTCCAATGAAATAAATGGGTTTATTTCCAAATGGTTTAGAATTAGCTCCATTCCTTCGTCAGGGGTAACGACAATTTAGATGCTGAAGTGCAACCTTTAACTTTTTTCATAGACCAGGAGGGGCTAGCGTGACTTTGGTGAAGAAGGTGTAGTACTTTCATTTGTTTGAATTGGACTGATTTGTGGGGGGGGGGGGTGGCCGCAGGCGGGCAGTGCACTCAAGGCTTGGTTTCCCTTTGTTTTGCTGTGCTTATGCTGTAAATATAAAGTGACAGCAGATTTTTTTTGCAATGGTTCGGATTGTTTGTAGTTATTTTTATGAACCATGACTGAAATACCTTTGAGTCAAGCAAGTTAATTCATTTTATTTCTGTATAGCACTAGGCTGTGCTTGCTTATTTGTATTTCTTTTTTTCATAGAAGCTGTCCTCTATATACATATGATTTGTTTCTCTGAATGCACATTTAAGGTAGTTCAATTTCATCCATTCTTTTAATCAACCTAGCCTCTGAACGTAGCATTTCATTTCTGTATTGTGACATGTTTACTATTTATACTATTTCACCACTTTATAATAAAGGATCACACGATGCGTCATGGAAGTTTATTTCATGCTTGACTTTTCTATTGCACTAGCAGTCTTTCCCATGACCACAGAAAGACAAGCTGCAATTATACACTGAGAATGAGATGGATTATTGTGTGCTGCCAGGGCTCTCAGTACGATTTGTTTTGTAAGATATGTGCCCGAGAGATTTTTCAGTCAAGGGAACACTGGCGCTACCAGAAAAGATAGCGTACTACTGGGGTATGCTGCCGGTACTAACATATGGGGCAGAAATTAAGAGAATTAAGAGTTGGAAACCACGCAGCAAGTAATAAAAGAACCATGACTAATGCCTTTGCTACATTAAACACCATACGCGCATTCTCAAGCTTGCATACCTATCAACTACCACGGCGTCCACTGCCTAAGCACCGGCTCAAAGCAGATGCCCTCCACGCAAAGATGTAATGTACAAACGCAAGGTACGAGAGCAGTGTTCCGCAACGTTGGTCAGATACCTGCAAAGTGTTGTGTGCAGTGGAAGAAAGTCGGCAACAGGAATACAGTCAGCCACACGCAGTACAACCGTAATTCAGTGGTGCAGCGAACTTATTTCTCTACATTTGATTTTGAAGCGCAGCTTCGACAGCTCTATCTCTCTTTTCATACGTGGCAGTTACTGCTTGTCTGCATATCAATGTCTGTGAAATTGGGGTGTACCCAGTACGTCTGGTTTCCTTTCATGGATTACATCTCTTCAATACAAGGCATGTAACGCGATCAAGAATGAAGCACGATGAACCTTTTTTTTGTGTGTGTGTGTCATCAAGTCACCTCTATCGAAGCTAAATAGTGACGTAAACTTTGTTTACCGCGAATACTGCTATCACTGAAGTTCGAGCCACGGAAAATGTCCTTAAAAATGGGACAGTGGCCAAAAGCTGTCTTTCAAGTTCCTCCTTCGCATTCTCTACTAACGGCATGCGCAACATTAAATAAGATGAAATTTGTCCTCACCACTATGACGTTGAGGGTGTAAAAGTCGTTTCTGCAAAAGTAGGCAGCCTTGTTGCCGTCGACCACCACGACGCAGCCTTGAGACCTTGAATCCATGTGGACGAAGCTTTCCTTCGCCGCGGCCGGCTCCTCCACCCTGGCAGGGAAGGTGATCCACATATCGCCGACGCGCTCGACGATCGCTTCCCCGACAGCATTAATCGTGAGACTCGCACTGGACTGCCTCGTCGCCACGTCCTGGTAATTTGTGATCGCGCCGTGGTAAATGCCGGTGGCGATGAAGCGAAGGGCGCAAAGCACTTGCACATCAATGGTCGGGGCTGTTCTTCGTGCCCGTAGGCCTCCTCTCTAGGTCCAGGCGAAGCTCCTCGCGCAGTCATCACACCATGCTTGTCGTCAGCCGGCACCGCAGTCGAAACGATGAATCGGGCATTGCAAAAGTATCGCGGTTATCGCGAAATTATTTTCGCTCCTGCAGCTCCAACTACCACACAACGAAGGACAGCGCCATTTTCTGTCGCATATGAAGCGTTCTCTTGCGGCGAGAACCACAACTTCGAACAAGTCAAATGAAGTAACAAGCTTTTATTTTTACAAGAAAACTTTACATACACTACTTTGTGATAATATTAACCGAAATATGCTAGCAAAGTAATTTACGGAATGACATCTACTCATACGTATGGGAGGCGACACATCGAACGAGCAACCGCAAGCAACTCAATTTACAACAATATGGCGGCCAATTTGGGGCACTTCGTCGTTCTCACATTTTAAGCAGCAAATATGGCGGTATGCAACGTCATGCAATGCCATTTTGACGCTCCAAAGAGTGAGGCCCTGTGACGCAACGACCACCATGAGTTCAATGTCCAATCATGTTACAGACATGGCGGTTCTTCATCAACCGCAATTTCATCGTACGCGCACTTTAGCACCATATTTCGGTTTCGTTATTCAGTCCAAACCTTTCTTTATACATGGTAGAGCACGGTGAAGGGCTACTTCGGCAAAAAATAACTTTTTTTCTCACGTTACGTCATCGCGAATTCCTGTGTCGTAACGCTATTACAGCGCCACAACACGAACGACCTCGCGTGACCAATCAAATCAGGCTAATGGCGGAATTTGACAACATGGCGGAATTTGACAATGTCCAAAATAGCACCCACGTTCTTATCTATGCGTGATGATACTTTATCGGTGTACCTACGGCATCGCCGAGTGCCCGCGGCGTGTGATAGCTATACGCTATCATGCTACGAGCAGCTTTTGTCACGTAGACAAACCCGTTCAATTTATAGATTGAATGCTTTGCTAGCGTTCTGGGTTAAGCATTGCATCCCTGGAATCATTATTTTTTTTTCGGGGATGCGACGCCGTAGTAATGCGGCTTTCTGTCTGCACAGTATCGACGTATCATGCACGGCATAGCATACGGCGTGCGTAAGCGTTATTTGTTTTTGGAATTATTTATTCACAAACTTACCTATACTGTCCCTCAATCGGTATGTCAAGCGTGCGTAGGCTCCCTGCTGGAAAACATTTCCAGCTCCGGCCGGATTAGGAGACAAGAAATAGTTTCCAGCCAGAAAAATGGAAGCAGTTCTGGCCGGGAATGGAAGCCGTTCTAGCCGGAAATGGAAGCAGTTCTGGCCGGGAATGGAAGCCGTTCTAGCTGGAAATGGAAATCTTTCCAGCCAGAAACGGAAGCCGTTCTCGCTGGAAATAGAAGTCATTCCAGCCGGAAACCTGAGACATTCCTTCAGGAAATGGCAGTTGTTCTGGCAAGAAATTGGGAGCACTCTAAATCGGGAAGCATGATGTTCCCAAGGAAAAGGTGCATTGCCTGATGCAATAAGCAGGCCATGTTTTAGGAAAATTATTTATTCCCTTCGATATTAGTCTTTCGCCGGCCTCATCCTCTTCTTTACATCTTGTATTTTTTCGCTAAGGATCCTCTGTAGCCCATGGGCAGCCACCATCACATCTTGGTGCTTGGTTTTGCTCCAATAGCCCAGCCATTCTGAAACAAAAAAGACAAAACTAAATAGGCAAAAAAAATGCTCGGCATTCATTCAAGAAATGAAACAACTCAACCGGGGCGTAGGCAGAAATGTTTTTCAGGAGGCGGGGGGGGGGGGGGGCGCTTCTTGATCTGAAGTAGCGGCAGGGCTGGACGATGTGGTCGAGTGTCATTTTGTCCCTGTTGCCATGGGGAAAAAATTCGGAGGGGGGGGGGCGGAGGCGGCACAGTGCCGGAGTGCTACTCGCTGGCTACGCCACTGAACTCAGCATGCTCACCGTTCCCAACTTGAATTTTTTCCTGGGTACGTAGCGATTATTTATATCGACCTTAAACTCGAATAGGCGTCAAATGAATTCACTCGCACATATGTAATTACTGGCGTTTGTTGCATAGGCGCATGCGCACCATCAAGCACAAGCATTGTACGGCAGAGGGTTATTGAAGACAAAGGCTGCTTACACAAACCGGTCGCTTACATAAACATTGCATTACAGTCGGGTAGCATGACAGCGTTATTAATGAAGGCCCCGAGCATTCGAGACAAACGTTCACTTACACTTGAAATATATAAGTGCAAAACTTGCCTCCAAATGTAAGAATCAGAGCTGAGAAAATCACCGTCCCTTGGTCGGCGCTCATGTATGCAAGGCATTGCACACAGTACAGCAATAAAGGTGCTCGAACGTGCTGGGCATCACTCGCAATATTTCCAGAGATAAAGCTGACCAAAGATAACTATTTCATGTAAGTTACACACAGGTATTCCTCAAAGAAACTCACTAGACTCGCGAACACCGAGCGCACACATGCACAGATTGCACGACTGCTCTACGACAAGCCGCCATGTCACCATGTGCCGTACGAAAACGCGGCAGCTTAATAATTTACACAGCCTATTGAACCTCTGTATTTGATAATTTTACCATTAAAAAAAGGATACAGCATGTACATGCAATATTTTTGATACAGAGTAGGTTATTGTTTTTTTATTTACGTCAGAAAGCACCGAGAAATGATACGAGAATAGTGCTTGTGAGATGTCAACTAAAATTAGCAGCGTGGAGTTTTTGATGGCCGATGCACTGGCGAAACCAAGCTAGCAAATTTCACTGCTATTCTATCGTGGCGGTCAGTGGTGAATGTTGAAAGTAATGCTCCTTTTCACAAGGATTTAACTGTTATTGTCTACAATATTAGCTATTGGCGCAACGGCTCAATGAGAAACTGAGAAAGCACCTGGTTGGACGTCTGCGGTTATAACATTTTCAACACCGTGTCGACCGATCGCACGTCTGTGTACTGCAAAGGTAAAATAAAAGTGCGTTTTACCCCTGGCGTAGCTTTTTTTTGGGCAAACCCAGCGTTATGGGGCGCTTAAAATCACAGTTGTAAAATGTGACTATGTGCCGAGTGATGAAGTCGTCTTTAAATGCACAGCCTGCTTAATCTGCTATCAGTTCTATGTAGAGCAATTTTTGTGCTGCTGGATTCCTTTTGTCAACTATACCACTTCCTCAGCACAAACAGCATAATTTTACGTTCAGCGAATTATTTCCCAAATGAAGCTGGAAAAATTTCCCGCTGGAAATATAACTTCCCAACTACGACTGGAAAACTTCAAGCTGGAAATGGATTTCCAGTCGGGAATCATTTCCAGCCTGAAAATACCATTTCCCGCTGGGAATGGAACCCATTCCTGGCTGGAAATGCCATTTCCAGCAGGGAATGGGAAATTCCCTGCCTGACGAGTCATTTCCAGCCGAAAACCTGGCTGGAAACTCGATTTCCAGCCGGGAATGGAACCCATTCCTGACTGGAAGTGCCAATTTTAGCAGGGAATGGGAAATTCCCTGCGTGACGAGCCATTTCCAGCCGAAAACCTGGCTGGAAACTCGATTTCCAGCCGAGAATTCACATGCCATTTTCATGTGGGTGATATTGCATGGAATTCATGCAACCAGCAGTTATTTTTTTAATTCCTAGTTGTCGCCAAATACAACAAAGTTCAAGAATATATATCTCAGCACTGGCGTAGCCTGGGGTGGGGGATGGATGGTTGAACCCCCCACCCCTCCCGCCTCCGAAAATTTTCTCTTTCGCATGTATGTACGCGCACATACAAACGCAGGCACGAACGTACATGCATGCGTAAAGGGTATACACGCCACCCTGTCCCCCCGAAAAACATTTGTGCCTATGCTAGTGTGGCTACTTACGTCCATAGGTCAGCAAAACTTATGGAGCTCACTCAGACTCACTCATGAAATATATTTTGCGCTTAGGAATCACTCGGAGTCAGACTCACCAATATTTTTGTGAGCAGGACTCACTCGGACTCACACTCACGAAAATTCTCTTCAACCTAACTCACTCGGACTCAAACTCACCAAAAAATTACTCACCCGGACTCAGTGGCGTAGCCAGGGGGTGGCACACCGGGCCTTTGCCCACCCCCCCTTGAAATTGTTTTTCGCTATGGTATATAGAGCACGAAATGGCGCCCGACCACATCTGCCTGCCCAGCCCCCACTCTAAATCAAGGAGGTGCGAGCCTCAGAAAAAAAAAATTCTGCTTACGCCCCTGCCCGGACTCATTCAGACTCAGACTCACAGCTTGACCTGAGTCTGAGTGAGTCCGAGTGAGTCGACTCATGAGTTCGTTAACCTAGAAATAGCTTCTTCAGCCATAGTGTCAACGCTCTTTAACACCAATAACTCACGTAATTGGTGCTCTTCTTGGCACCTATTGATTTAGTACCTTCGAATACGAGTTACGAGTGCTCGCTAACCAAAACGTCAGTTTTCTTGAAAGACATGACAACATAAGGTTAAGAACTTCCCTGGAAGAGTTGGCGTACGGGTCGGGGTCAAGGCACCCCCTACGTAATTCCTTCCTCTGAACAATAAATATTGAAATGGTGTACGAACGACACTGCTTTGGAACACGTGTGAGTAGACGTGAATATATACGTGAATCTAGATAAGGCTGATAGTAAGGCGGAAGACGATTAGATTGCACCATAGGTCTGCAAAAAAAGTGGAACTCACTCAGACTCACTCAAGAATTATATCTTGCTCTTTGGACTCACTCGGACTCAGACTGACCAAAATTTTCCTGAGCCGAACTCACTCGGACTCAAACTCACGAAAATTTTCTTCAGCCGGACTCACTCGGACTCAAATTCACCATAAGATTACTCGCACGGACTCACTCAGACTCAGATTCATGGCTCGATCTGAGTCTGAAAGAGACCTAGTGAGTCGACTCATACGTGAGTTCACCGGCCTATGCTTACGTCAAGCTGTGTCAGGTGGACTACAATGAATGAAATAAAAACACCAGTAAAGAAAATAAATACCTGTAGTGAAATAGCAGTTAATCCATGACAAGAACAGTACAAAGCCAAGACACAACTTACATTACAAAGCCTTAATTAGAGCTGTATAATGGTCAATCCAGAGAAAAAATGGTTTCGTTACAACTGTGATGCACGATATGATAATATCTAATGTGATTGATCTTCATGCCGAATCTGTGCGAAAATATTGCTGATTGTCATGAAATTGTGAATGTATGAAGCAAATGTCAGCTAGGATTTCGCAGCCCCTGCATTTGGAAGTTTTGGGGTTCATAAAGGTCCCTTGTACTTCGGGTCAACATTTTGATACCCTACACTACACACCTAAAATGTTCGGTGTTACAGTGCCTGTATACATAGCTGTCAAGGGTTCGATAGACTACATAATCGGAAGGTGGACAGTACGAGTTCTTACACATTTGATGTAATATGTTATGGGTTTTGCTTCAGAGGCAGGTTCGATACCCTTGACCTGGAGGCTTGAAAGGTTCGGAGGTCGAGCGTTTGGTAGGTTCTCAGGTGGAGCGTTTGGTACTATATACTCTGGAAAGTTTGGTCTTAGAGTGCCTGAGTGCTTTAAAAGACGAGGGTATGATTGCCTACACACTGAGACGATTGAAGGTTCAATACACAGACATGTTTGTAAGGTTCGGAGGCTCGAGTCTTCCTATAATGCGGAGGTCAGGTGGTTGATAAGCTACACACTGGAAGGTTCAGTGTTCAGGTTCCTTTATACTTCAGAGGTCAAGGATTGAGAGCTCGAGGGGATCAATACGCTACATGCTTTGAAGGTTTGGTCTTCGAGTGCTTATATACTTCGGATGTCGAGGATTCTGTATACTGCACACTTGCAAGGTTTCGGGCTGAAGTTCCTCGATATCTTGCAGGTCAAGGTTTTGACACCCTAAATGCTTGGAAGGTTTTGTGTTCAAGTTTAACACATTTACCATAAGCCACTGGTTTTACTTAGAAGGTCAGGGTTTCAATACCCTATGCTCCTGAAGAGATTGGGGTTTGGGTTGCAATATATTTAGTTTGAAAGTTCATCGAGGGTTCCGTATTTACACTAGGGGGAAGATCAGGGTTGGAGTTCTGTAAACATTGTAAGTCGAGGGTGCTGTACCGAGTATATGCTCAAAAGGATGGGGGTTCATGCCCTAGCACATTTAGTAAGTCAATGGTTCGAGTTCTTGCTCACTATATACCACCAAGTGTTCCCATGTATTTACTATCAAGCCCTATTCCTATGGGAAAGGCACAACCTCACAGACAGAAGAATATGCTTGGGAAATAGCCAGGGAATGCTCACGCATTAACTCATTCGTTTCGTCATCTCCCACAGTATGCATTCTCAAGGAGGCAAACCCACTTGGGCTAAATTTAGTTATGTTTCTTTGAGCACATAGAAAAGAAGTTAGGATTGAATTTTCCTGCAAATAATACTACACCAATCACCTGTATCAACACCTTTGAAGTAGCACTGCAAGACAGCAATGTTGTGCTTTTCATGTAAAGAAAAAGGCAATAGCCACGAGCCAACAAAAGCCAAAGAAACAGTGACACAGGTGTTTGTATTTCGAGGTAGCTCATCTTAACTCATCTTAACTGCAAATAAATGAAGCAAGAACTCTGCGGATGTGGTTGGAGTGGGCTGTAAGGTTACGAGGGATTTTACTTGTGTTGCATGGTAACCGTGGGAGGTGTTCCCATTTGTTATAGGCAAGATATCTCTATTACAGAAAATAAAAGTGTGTATTATTTGGTGCAACAAAAGTACGTACCTTTTGTAGCAACAAAAAAACATTTTTCTTCCTTGAAGGATTGCCTTACCAGAAGCTTTATCAGGTAGGCTGTAATTTACGTGCCCTGGATGTAGGTGCACAAAGTTTTTTAGCTGCGGTTCAGTACACAGCACAAAATTAACAGTTAAACATATGCAGCCACACGGTTTTAACACTGGCAATGAAGAGCAGTTCCCTTTGCCGTAACAAGATCATAAATATTCTTTTCGTCTAATCATAGCTATGTGGTTTCGAGCTGTTCTGATATTCTTACTATTAAACCACCAATGACATCAATAACAGGAGACAGAGTCCTGTAAGCTTTGCAAACTGGAAAGATGCACTTGGAAAGATGCACTTAAAACAGGCACTTTCCCTTTGACAGTATTAAGCAGTATTGCCACTGTAGTATGTATCGCATATGGTCAGAGGCAGGCCCGTAGCCAGAAGGGGGGGCCTAGGGGCCCGGGCCCCCCCCCCCGAAATTCGGCCGGAAGGGGGTGTTTTACCGAGGAAAAAATAATAAAAATGGGCGTTTTTAAGGCTTTCAACATGTGCCCCCCCCCCCCGAAAAAAATTCCTGGCTACGGGCCTGGTCAGACGCATGTTAATGTCACTTGCTCTAGCTACACTAATGTGCTTCCTCAAGGACCACATTAAATACATTTCAGAGGTCCACCATAAGGTAGAGAATATATGTACACCCGTTGACAAAATAAGTCGGGACGTGCGAGCGACGACCGCAATCAGATAAAACTGCATCGCCGCGCCATCTGATGTGGAAAGTGCGCGTGCGCGTCCTTTCAATCTCACAGCCATATATTTTTACCGCTTGCAGCGGACCAGTGATTACATGTAGCGTTTTGCGCCAGGCGTCGCTTTCTTTCTTCAATCCGTGACGCGCTCAATTCGAGACAAGATATGCTATCTCTTTAATCAGGGCGCAGCGAGTCGCATACACTTCACCGCCACCGTGCCCCCGCCGAATTGAGCGCGTCACGGATTGAAGAAAGAAAGCGACGCCTAGCGCAAAACGCTACATGTAATCACTGGTCCGCTGCAAGCGAGTAAAAATATATGGTTGTGAAATTGAAAGGACGCGCACGCGCACTTTCCACGTCAGATGGCGCGGCGATGCAGTTTTATCTGATTGCGGTCGTCGCTCGCACGTCCCGACTTATTTTGTCAACGGGTGTACATGGGTCATAAACTACTGTACCTGAGTGTTCTGTACACGTTGGCACCTTAACTTTTCTAAGACACTGGTCTTGATAAAATATACATTTTCTGCATGTTGTGCCATGCTTGTGCACAGCGTCATATCTACGTATGTCTCAGGAGATGTCTGCAGTTTTTGTTAAAGAGCTTCTATATTTTCCATTTAGTCGCACAAAAAGTGTACTCTTGCACTCATGTGTTTCTGTATTCCGGCCATAGATTGGGAAATTGTGAACTTACGACCATACAAGAGCAAGCTCACTGCTTTCACCAAGAATGACTGGTGTTGCACTTTTGATGTCACTAATGTAAATACGTCTATCTACAAATTATGTCGTCGATTGAAGTGTCTCATTTCCTAACAAATTGTGCTACATGTGTGGCAATAACGATGCATGCTGTTCCAATCACCAGTGACAAATAACATACCTGGGTCAAACTGTGGCATAGCGCTAACTCGCATAGACGAAGAAGGGACTACAGGACAAGTGCTAACTTACAACTGATTATCCTGTTGTCTGTTCCTCATCTGTGTGGGTTGGCTCTATGCCACACTGTGACACACATAGGCGTGCGCACCGGGGCGGGGGGGGGGGGGGGCAAGCGGGCGAGAAGGAGGGCGCGAAGTCAGCCCTATACATTGTAGGAGGGGCGATAGGGGGGGGCGCAAATCAGCCCCATACATTGACACAATAGGGAGGTGGGGGGCGCTGCGACGAACCTTCGCCCGCCCTGAAGGGGAACCCTGCGCACGCTTATGGTGACACATATAACCAACTAGCCCAAAAAGCCACGTTGACAAACATACTTGTGCTTGTGTCATCATTTGGACGCTCGCTCTTGAAGATCCCAAATTTCTAGAAATTTGGTGGCTTACACCGCTAGCACAAATGTGAACACCACGATTTGATTTATGGCTCTTGATGCATGACATCAAGTAGCCAACTTTGAAACATGGAAGTGTGAACGAAATTTACCACTGAGCTCTACCTTTCTCAAGCTCATGACTCTTTGAGCATGTTAATATACTTCTGAAACTACATAGGTACGCAGCGAGAGACAGAGGGAGAAAAAAAAGACAAAAGAAATATCGAGGGACCAACCAGATAGCACTGATTTGTTGCCCCACGTGGCTGGAGGAGAAAGTGGGCAGAAAAAGAATAAGGAAATATTGAATGAAAGAACAAGTGATGTGTGCAGGCATACCTAACAGCATTCATCACAGATTGACAAACTCGCACAGAGCTGGGTTCTTTTGAAAAATCGCAATTGATAGTGCTCTTGCATGATGCTTGAGATGTACACATTTGCATGTTGTATGACAAAAAGGGCTTCTTTCTAAATAAGGAGTTTGCAGGAGCAACAAATGATTTATTAGAATGTAGATCATTGGCTACAAGGAAACACATGTGTAACACAAAGAGTGTGAGAGAGTAAAGGCTGTTTACATGCACAATTTGATGCATGCATTGAGAGAGTTTAGTGAATCAGCTGACCTCTGAATGAGGAAGCATGGAAGAACCAGCTACAATATTGAAAAACGTGCAACACTATATCGCAGAAGCTACAATAGGCCTCGAGCCTTTACGCAAGCCTCGAGCCTTCTCTCTCCCGTACAATTAACCGCGGTGGTTCATTGTTGTAATAGCAAACTTGTGCTATTGTGTTATGGCAATAAAATTTTAATGCAAAGTAATGCAAGAGTAATTGATTACATTTCTGTAATTGCTCAGTTAGTTTTCTGGGGCTAAAATTGACTGCAATTTGAAGGATGTAATTGTAATTGGTTACTTATTTTCTGTAACGTGCACAAGTGTGGTATGAATACCTCTCAAAATTCAAAATTCCCCATCCTTGGTCAAACAACCACGTTTTATGTAGCCGAAATTTCTTAATCTCCTTAACTCCATTTTCTGAGTTCTTTGCTTGCATTCAACTCGGCATCCTTTGCATTACATAGGACACAGCTCTCCTCTAAACTGATGTCTTTATTATGTCGCATCCCTAGTCCCTAGACCTGATTTAAATTATCAATTTAACAACCTTAATTTCCTTTGTCGAGCTCAATCGTCCAGATATTTAGCTGCAGTCATTATCCAAATAGTGTGGATTAGCCAATTTCCATCTCTTGACATTGTGCACCATGTTTTCTGGTTTAGATCGATAACTTGCTGCAGTCCTTATTTTTTTTGTAATATCTTAAACTGTATTGTGGCACAAAAAAAGTAAACTATTTTCAAGCTGAGTACCACAATGCGTTTTCTTTCCTTTTTTGTGTGTACGATCGAGTGTGTAGCCCGATAGAACTTAGAAACAGCAGTGTAATAACTAGTTCAACAAAAAAAGGGGAAAATTTGGCTAGACGCTCGAACCAACGACAAGCGAGGTCACTGCTTCAAAACTATGCCACAAACTAATTGGCAATATGCAGCCTTAATGTAAATAAAACTTCAATCAACACATTTGCCGTTTTCAAGCACGACATGGGATTGTATTCATTATTGTGAGCACACATTTGGCAATCGTTTCTCGTCTGGCGACGCCCGCTTTTCTCGTCTTTTTTCACAGTCGGTTGTCGTGAAACCATGAAGCTTTATATGTCATCACTGCAGCTACTCGCTTTTGGTGAAGCTGTTGCAGTTGAAAATAAATCCAGTGTAGCTCAGGCACCAGCTTGAGCAGCTGAAGCTTGTTCCTAAGGCTCTTTTGCGATTTAGTCGGACGTCGCGCGAAAACAGAGTGCTACGTGCGCCGTCTGTGTTCCACTCTAATTCGAGACGCACTAGTCGCTATCTCGCTCGATCGCTAATTTAGCATGGGACATCGACCAATTGCCTAAGCGAACTAAGAATTCCATCGCACATAGAGGACAGTGTCGTTACGGAGCGGCCAAACCAGCTGATCACGAAAGCTTGCTTCCTTTTGCTTCGATGCAAGGAAATGCCTGTCTTGTGTAAAAGTGTTACTACTTTGTACTTGTCCTGTCATTCTTTGAGAACGTGCATACAACTAATGTAGAGCTTTGCTTCGGCTTAAAACATTACTGAGAGAAACGTCAAGCCGCACTACTGCGTCCGTGCTGGCAGAAACCTGTCGTCTGCTAGAACAAAAAAAAAAAAAGAAAGCGAAAATTCGCTACAAGATTACTTGCATTGAGCAGTATAAATTATTAACGCGAGATCGTTTAAGAGCTGGTTTCGCAGAAATTCCGGCGCGGCGTCGGTGTCGGCGTCGTTGGAAAATAACTTCCTTTGCTTGGAAATGCTGTGAAAATAACTTGCATGCTTCGCAAGCGTCCTTTATATAGGCGTCGCAATATAACATGTAATATCCCAGGAATATTGCCTGGTACAAGCGTAAATTGCTATCGGGCGTCAGAATATGTGACTATAATAACGATTCCATAGTTTAAAGCCAGCCACCCATTACAAACGGCACACACCTTAGTGCGCGTATTCCCTTAACAGCACGTAATGAGTGCATAGCAAGTTCGAAAACATTTCCCGCATTTGCCGCGCATAACTTCTCCTGGTTTAAACCATACTAACCATTATATAGTATGCACTAAGTGATTGAAGTACGCAGTAGGGACGGGATATTGCTATCACCTTCAACTGTTAAAGGCGAAGCTTAAGGGTCCCCCCATTTTAAATGCGAATGCATTTCATAGTCGGGCTATGTCGGGCATCCGGCGTTGTCCGGCGTTGTCCGCGGAGGAGGAGGAGGGCAGGTTGATGAGGTGAGCGCCGGCAGGTGTTAGATGTGAAGCATCTTATGGCGAAGCTTAATCCGGTGGTGGTGGTGTGCGGCGTGACCACCCTTACTGCGCATGCGCAAACCCTTTAAAAAAAACCTCCTCTCTCCCTCTATCTCCTCTAGGCATCCCTCCCCCGCGGCAACCACACCCTCACTGCGCATGCGCCTCCCCTCCTCTCCCCTGCTACGCTCCCCCCTCTCTCCTCTAGGCATCCCGCCCGCGCCGTCCACACTCCCACTGCGCATGCGCACCCCACCTCTCTTTTCTACGCTCCCCCTTCTCTTCTCTAGGCATCTCTGCCCGCAGCGTCCAAACTCCCACTGCGCATGCGCGCCCCCCTCTCTCTCTCCTCTCCTACGCTCTCCCCCCCTCTCTCACCTCGCGACGCCGACAAAGGCAGCGTCTGCTAGCGAGTTTCTTGGTTGAAAAAACCGACTGCTCGCGCTGCACAACCGTTCACTGGCCACCCCATATATATGGCAATGGATCTTGACCTCCAAGGTGGTGCCTGTGGGAGATTTCTCCTGTGCGTTGTTGAACAATAAAAATTCGCAGCGTGCGCGTTAACTAAAAGCGGACTGCGAGTCTCCGTGTCCAGTCGGAGTCTTCCGTCTCTCATTGCACATTAGCAGCGATTGGCATGTTCCAGTAGGAAACACCGCTCCATCGCTGCGTGCTTTACGCATCCCCAGTTTTCTATCCTGCGCAACGCTGCGATGAGCGCCAGCGTCAACGCCGCCGCCAGTGTAAGCGTTAGCGCCCGCTTCTTCACATCTACACATGGTTCCCTTTAGCGGAAGATGGTGTCATTTTTTATCTCTCCGCTCTCACTCCCTCTCCCATAGCAACAGCTGCGGGCGCGGTTGTTTATCCTCGCCCCTAGCAACCGGAGCAGGTGGGCGCGCGGAGTAGCGGAGAGTGAGTGGAGGGGAGGAGCGCGCTCTGGTGTGTGAGGACGCTCGCATCGCGGAAGCTCGGCGGAGCTCCCGCGTGTGTGGAGAGTGTAGCAGAGGGTAGGTGCAGTGCTTCGCCGCTCCTTCTCTCGCCGTTCGCTCTCTCTCCTCCCTGCGCCCCACACTCCCGTCCGCTCGCTCGCACGTATATATAAATGGAGTGAAGCGCGCGGGAAATGCATTCGCATTTCCTCACGATTCCCCTTCGGGGAGGTGGGGGGCATTTTTTTTTCTTCAAGATAAGTAAACCTTGTTATATTTTTTTTATTATTTTTGTTAAATAACATGCACATAGTGCTTAATTTTAAAGACGGCTTTTTTTTAAAGAAAACAACATAAGCCAAAGCCACCCACAGCCAAAGCCAAATGTAATTTCCGTTTGTCCTGTGGACGCAAGTCAACATCCACGCAAAAAGTATTAGTTTCGAGTGAGAAAGCACCGCACCTCATTTTTGTGGTGCGTAAAGATTGTGCGCGATTCCCGCGTTTCTTGGAGCACCGGTCAAGTTCGAGTCGTTCAAGGAATCAACGGAATTAGCCTCCGCATGTGGTGGCCGACCTCCATGGCTGACAGTTAGAGAAATTAAGGTTAAGTGTCTCATGATATTGTTCAGTGTGTGCAACTTAGCGCAAGGCTGTTACCGCACTCGGACGATGTGTCGTAGCGACGCAGCCTTACGCACCTTTGTGAGTGACGGACATAATCGAGAGTGTTAGAACACCGTACGCAAAGCTTGCGGGCGTTGCGGATGTCGATGTCACCTAACTGGAGCCCGCAACAGGTTGGCGTACGATGTATGCGCAACGCTAACGCAAAGCTTTTGCATATGCTATTTTAAAACTCTCTAATAAGCAGAACCACTGCAAATTGACACGGCCTGACGGGAGTAAATTTGTGACGACTGCGAGAACATGGATGTGTATATTAATCGATTTTTATTGTGTGCATTGTAGTGGGCGGGACTCAAACGGCACTTGTGTAGCATCGTTGTTGAACAGTGCGGCGCCGTTTACTGTTTGTCGGCATCGTGCTCACGTTCGTGTGAGATAAAACATGTAAATTAGCTCATTTCAGCTTACCTGGCATCGAAGTGGTGATACGGTGGCATTCATGAAGTATTTGTTATCTCATTTAACTAGATCTGGCTTGAGCTAGTTAAATGAGATGCGCGTAGAATGAAGCACATTTGGTTGTTAGTCAGTGCCGCGGTTTGTTTCCTTTCTTCATCTCCTCTTGTAGCGCTGTTTTTTACTGGAAATCACGAACCAACCAGCCCAAATGTGTATCCTACTGCACTAACAAATGTCACCGCTTGACAGTTAAAGCCTGCTGCTCAAACACAAAGGACTCACAAAACAAACTCACAAGTATACACAGGACGAGCTCGAACTAACAATATATCTGGGGTTTAACGTCCCAAAACCACGATATCATGAGAGGCGCCGAAGTGGAGGGCTCTGGAAATTTCGACCACCTGGGGTTTTTTAACGTGCACCTAAATCTAATTACATGGGCGGGCGCGGACTAACAACTGCCACAGTTGTTATTTATTTATTTTATTTATTTATTTATTTTTTTTATTTATTTCTAGATAGTGCGATCTTGGCAGCGTGGTACATATATAGGTGCATAAAACACAATAATAACAATGGAAAATGATCGGTGAGTTTGTGTAAATGTGCTAATGTGCCGACTCAGTAGTACATGATCTGCCAGAGCATTCGACACTGCCCATCTCTTATCTGCATCAATTTAAAGTTACACATCAGCTGTTTGACGTGACCCATCTTCCTTCTGTAGATACTCTCCCATTCTGCACAGGGCTTCTTGGAAGCAACGCCTGAGTGAGTGCATGCCCCTGTTTGTACACAGGAATGTCAGCAACCACATCATATTTACAGAGTACGCAGGATGAGGTCTCACTTATCCCGTGCATATGAGGAATGGAAGCAAATTTCTTGTGTTGGACACCGATAGGCTTACAGGTTTTGGAGAGTGTTCCACAGCTGTCATGAATGCAGCAGTGTAACTGCTTGTCAGAAAGTCTTTTTGGGTTTTCTACATTTAGGAAGTCACGTCTTCACGTTTCATGCAAATACGACATAATGATTGAAGCCACAGACAACTGCTGACCATTGGCTGGATCATGTACCGGCCAATGTATATACCATTTCTGTACAGGCGGAAAGAAAATGCTGCATTTTTCCTACTTGCTCACACATACCAAAATGGTAGTTTCTAGTCTGCCTCCATCTCTCCTGTGAACTCAAATCTTGATAGTCTAGTTGCATGGTGAAGCTTCCAAAGCAGAGTGCTTAATCATGCAAAAAATAATCTTCTACATAGTACACATGAATTCTTGATGTCGGGCTTTTGAAAAGCAAGTGTGCCATTTTTCAGCCACAGCATCACTGAGACAGGCACATGCAGTGGTCAGAGACAGACACCCATTAGTGTGCCGCATACTTGCCTGTTAGGGCGCCCTTCTAAAACTCATGTAGGTGTTGTCCATACGAAAGCTGAAGAGCTTCTTTAAATCGGAAGCATCGATTGGAGAAATTTTTTCGTGGGGCCGACCAGTATAAAGAGCAGCAGCACACTTCAGTTGTCGTGTTAGTGACAATGGAATGAAACAGAACTATATACTTCCGTACCCGCTGATATGGTTGTTCACAAGGAAATATACAGTTTCCCAATGTGCGCCTCTGTCACTTAGCGACTGCTGCTAATCTGATGATGCAGTGGTTGCTAAATCGCTCTCTGACGGGGGGCGCAAATACTGAAAATGCTTCTGTGTTACATGAGGCTTCTTTTTGCGTGATTGTCTGCTTTGGAAGCTTTCACCGTGCATCAAAACAATCAATCAGATTGCATTTAGTTCACGGTGGAGATGGGAAGACCACATGGTACCTTTTGTGGTGATGGGAAGACCACATGGTACCTTTTGTGGAGATGGGAAGACCACATGGTACCTTTTCAATGTGTTGCTAGAAAGGAACATAGCACTTTCGTTCAATGTTGACAAAAAGCATACACATACTGACTGTCTAGACTTTGTGTCTATAAATCGTGACACTTGCCAAAGGAAAGCACTGGTTTTCCTGTCGGGACGAATTACATTTGCACAAAATCTGAACAACAGATTTCCAAAATGCTGGCAGAACCTTTTGATGAGCGGTCACCGTCCTAAGTTCATGAATGCTGCTCTGTAGCACTGTTTGTCCAATCCCAGCCTCCCACTGCTTGACAGGAGAGATGCACTTCCTTTCCTCAAGTGCAAAACATTTTCACACATTCTATGTAATTGCAAAACCGAGGTAGCTGAAGCTCCTGTGTGGAAACTGTGGCACGCCATCATAATTAAAAAGGGCCAGCTGCCAAAAGAAAATTTTCCTGGCATCCTTTGCATCTCCTGAGCGGACTAGGAGAGCGTGCTGACATAGAAGAGATTGCCAACTTTAACGGCAGTTGCGGCAAAGACAGGAGCAGTATTGAATGCTCTGAGATAGCAAGCAGCAACAGCTAAGCACAAAACAGTCTGGGGGAACTCTAATGTAGTCGTCAAGGACAGAAACTGGAAGTCATGCCTGCGTCTGTAATTCCTTGAGATACGTGCATGTTTAGCAGTGTCCTTTACCATTGTGGTCAATGTAACTGTGTTGCCCCTTTCACCAGTGCCCTCAAAGGCAGGGCGCGCAAACACGGACACAAGAAAGGACACCATAAATGCCGACTTACAACTGAAGATGTATTAACGACCGAGGGCACGAAACGTTTTTCATCGATAAATATGGCGCCTCTATGGGGTTTTCTTTAGAAATTCTTTCCATGTATATAAAGTCGACGCTAGTACCTTGTAAAGAAGGTGTTTATGTGCAGTACTAAGGTATTTGTATTGGTTCTATGGTGTCTCTGGTTCTTAGTGATTTACACCTTAGCAAGATTGACACACGTTGGAAGGCGCCTTAGGTAACTCAATTATTAAAGTTTTAGTTATGTGGATGATCATTTGATTTTCTGTAGTGGTGAGGGCTTTGAAACCGTGGTAATTTCAGTTAGCAAAATATTTGAATTAAATGGAGGAGGGCTCAAATTTGCTAAAGAATTGCCTCAGAATAATGGAATACAATTTCTTGACATTTCCTTAACATTTCAGAAGAACCACGTTGGCTAGCACTATTCTCAGAGATATTCAAAACCGCTGTTATATTTCTCTTCAAAGCACTCAAAGGTTGTAAAACTGGTATAGCCATGGGTTGCCTTAAGTCGGCCCTCATGAAGTCGTGTGAGCACCAAATGAGCGATAGTTTTAATGCAGAGGGTACGCATATTTTAGATGTAGGTTATCCTCTTGTTGCAGTGGCCACTGTAGCTGAACATTTCAAGAAGTTTGTTATGTTAAATCCAAGCATGTTTGCAGAAAGCGATAGGAAGAAACGGGTCGTAGGTATACTGTACATTCATTGTGTATCTTACAGGCTAAAGAAAGTAGGAGGTAGATACGGCATTAATGTTCTTTTTACGGCTACTAATAAGCTAGGTAAGATTTGTGCCGCTGTAAAGAGAAAGAATAGGTGAGTGAAAGACAAGAAGCAGACCGATATTTGTTTCGTAAGGCACACAAATTCACTGATTGCTGTATAGGTGTGGTGTATAAGGTTCCTTTCAGCTACGGCCGCTTCCACGTAGGACAGATGGGCTATTGCATTAACCAGAGATTATTGGCCCATAGGAGATTGCTAACTGGAGACTCACTTTCTAATATTTCTTTACATTGTCGGGAGTGTAAGTGCAGGCCACAATTCGATGAATGCACAATTTTGTACCTGCATAGTAAGGGCGAAACGTGTGTGATGATTGAGGCATGGTATATCAATAATGGTTGTAGCGCATGCACGAGCCAACCACCGCTTAACTTGTATAAAGATGAAATCAAATGCATTAACAGTTATCTTTCATATAGACCTCCATGCGTGCCAGATTGATAGCTTCGCCTGTTGCATGGGCATGTGTAGATAAGTTTTCGTGCCTTCTTTCCTTTCCTCCTATGTTCCCATCTTCAGTTGTTAGTCGGTGTTTGTGTTGTCTTGGCTTCTTTCTTGTGTCTATATTTCCAAGCCCTGTCTTTTACAATTATTAATTACCAACTAGCTCAGCTATGTGTTATTCTAAACTCTCAAAGGCCACGCACGTACATGCTCGGAAGCATTCCTTCGGACGTACTAAGGTTTCCCAGCCTGGTTTGTATGTGCCGTGATTCTAACCAGAGTCTCTTCATGGGATTAGCTTTAGTGTCGGTCACACAAGCCCTGATAAAGTTGATGCAGTGGTCATGTTCCTAACAATGTTCTGCGAATATGTTGCTCTCTGCATCTGCATTCCTTTCTCTGCTTCGTTTGTTCAGGTGCAAAATACAATATAAATACATCATTTCAGTGTGTATGTAGTGCCATTTTGTGTTACTGTCTTAAAGGAGTACTGACACAAAATGTTGAATGTGAGATAACTTGCGGGATAGATTTGTGTGGACACACGCATCATCTACAAAATATCAACAGATAATATAGCCATAACATATTTTAAATCAATTTTAAAGTGCGTGTCGCCCCACTGCATGCAAAACACGCCTTAGCTTTTCGTTTAAACAACCAACCACCGCCTGCGTCACCGGTTTGTGTTGGCTGCCATGATCCTTGCGAGCGTTCTCTCCTAGCAGACCCTTTCAACAGAAAGCAAGGGCAGACTTGCGTGGTAGTACAAAGGCTCAAATCTTTGCCCCGGTAGTGCATTTCTGGGGGGCTCACGCATAGTTACGTCTCAGAGGGGATAATAGCAGCGCCCAAAAGGATTTCATTGAAAAGAGTTGTCAGTGCGGTGCTCATGGGCTTGCTGTTTTGTGTGCTCATGTTGGCAGCTATATTTATATGAAAGCCACTCTGGATCTCACCTCACTGTCGTGAGGTAACTGTCGTGCACTCGAGCAAACAAGCTTTCCAGCCATGATAGGTGGGTCGTTAGCTACTTATTGCAACAGAGAAAGAAATGGAAATTTTTTGTCTCTGTGCTCCTTTAAGGTCAGTCAGCAGGAAACAGAGCTGTGATATTTGATGGATGTGACAGCCTGATGTCATGCACATGATGGCTCACTTGCACTTCAGCAGATTTTGGACAATGCAAGCCAAAGTTGGTTTCATCAGAAGTGCTAGCCAAAAAAATACAAACATTAACAAGCTTTCATAGCAGCTGCCGCAAATGTTTTTTGCTGTCTTAGATTGCAGGCTACAATAAGTCTGTGCTATAGCTTATTATTGTAGGCTGCATAGTGTTTGCAATATTTTGCACACGTCTTATTTACTTACATACCATTCGCACATATGAATTCTTTCTTTAAATGGTTTTTTTCTGCGTAATGATCACACACATAACTTCCCGTCGCGTGATGGCAATTATAATGGCGCATGTCTGCTTTGTGAAATGGCCAGGACACAAATCAACGCAGTCGCGCCTTCCTTTGCGCTCTTTTACCATAAATCCTGTGTGCGAGTTTGACTGCCATTAGCCGTTATGAGAATGTGCTCGGGCATGACATTGTTACATGTCATATCTTTAACAGTCTCATGTCATTCTCTAACAGTGAGGTTGCATGCACTGTATCTCAAAGTAGCCAGGAAACTTGCTGCACAGAGAGGTGCTCGAACGAGTGCAGGTGCACCTTCAATGCTCTCATGGGCACAACCTATCTGTCGCTTCATGTACTCTATGAATCGACGACACATCAATTTTGCATTTCCATTGCTAAATTGCTGATGCGGTGCACGTTTGCAGAAAGCACTTAACTTTTTCGTCTGAGCACTACCTGGCAGCTCATTTGAGCGTAGCAACAGGTACCCCCTCTTCATCACTGCACATGGTCAAATAAACGTTATCCTTAGCTCTTTTTATGCTGGTGCACAATCCTAGTTTATAACTTTTAGAATGAGTGTAGATTCGCCGCTTTTTATGGTAACAAATTTATCCAACAATGAGACAATGGATCAGCAACAAAGTTTTCAGAGCGGGTCTACTGGAGAGCTCTTAACCAGTGGCATCGGTTGCCACCAAAGAGTAGGTGAACATGTTGCTGCAGAATCAGCAATCAAAGGTCTGGAAACACCATGAAATTCGACAGACCTGCTGTTGTTTTCTTCTTTACTGCCCTTAAACGCAGCCATTGTATGAGAAGCCTGGTAATAGAAAGGCAAAATTAGAGCTCTGGAACATACGACAATGGTGACAGAAATGATAAATTCTTTTGTGGATTTCGGTTTTTGCATGGTTTTGAGCTTGTTTCTCATCATACAGACTTTGCCTTTTCAGGCAGAGTGATTTTTCAGCTAAATTGTTTACACAGCATGTATATAAAAGTCAGCGTCTGTCTACATATATATATATATATATATATATATATATATATATATATATATATATATATATATATATATATATATATATATATATATATGCATACTCACAGTCACCTTTTTATAAGAGAGATTGATGTAACGGACAGTTCAGTATAAGAGGCACCAGTATGCCTACATTGAAGTAGGGTTGATAAGAAAATGCAAACGTGATACACTGCTTATAGACACCTCTTATAAAAGACTAGAATTGCTACCCGGCTCATGTCTTTTATAAAGAGGTTCAACTGTGTGTGTGTGTGTGTGTGTGTGTGTGTGTGTGTGTGTGTGTGTGTGTGTGTGTGTGTGTGTTTGTGTGTGTGTGCATGTAGCGGCAAATATACAGGCATTTAGCATGTCAAAAAAAGGCTCTTTTATTTTTTCTTTGCAATTTCCGTCCAACTGTGCCATTGGCCATACATTTCAATGTCTTTGTACTTGGTGTGAAAAATTTCTGCTTTCAAAACATGGACTTTGGCCTATTTCAGATGCTTTCCTCATGGAGGAATGAGAGACCAGTTCTTCCAAAGCCGACTGGTGACGGACGCACAAACTGTTACTTGGCTGATCAGCCACCTGTTAGGCATCTCTATAGCATCTGCATACAGGCGTCGGGCAAATAAAGGCACGTAAATGGCAGCGCCAAAAAAAGGGCGCTCCTCACCCAAACAAGGTGCCTTCCGGTTTGAACTTATCAAGTTGCCATTGTGCATTGTGTACTGACGTTTGTATTTGATTTGTATTTGTTTCCCGACGCATTGACGAAAATGTGTTCGACTTTTTTACATTTTTTTCCATGAGCTGCTCCTAAATTCTTTATGATTTTGGCTCAGTAGGCATGCCTGAATTACAGCTGATCTCGCTAACAATGCAAAAACATATGTTGCTCAGTCTTGGTTGGGAGAGTACATGAAGTAATGGTTGATTTCACCATTTATTGCTGTCAGGGCAGCGGACAAATAGTAAGCGCAAGTTCGGATTGAAGAGGGATATGTCGTCATTGCCGCAACCTTTGATGGGCAAATTCGACGACTTGATGCAGTATTTCAAGCAATCCAGTCATCGAGTCTCACCCTCAAGCCTGAAAAGTGCCGCTTCACGTACGAAAAACTCCAGTTCCACGGCCACGCCATCAGTAAATGCGGTGCTGATCCTTATCCTCAGTAGACGGCTGCCATTAACATCTTCCCGCAGCCTGCTGACAAGAAGGCAATGCGCAGATTTCTTGATCTTTGCGTATATTGCAGACAGTTTGTCAAGGATTTTTCCACCATCGCCGAGCCGCCGACTATCTCACCAAGTCAGACATTGCTTCCAAACGCCTCAGCTCAAAGCTTTCGAAGAACTGAAATGACGCTTACAGTCGCCACCCATCCTGGCCCACTTTGGCGAAGATGCCGAAACCGAAATTCACCCTGATGCATGCAGTGCAGGATTTGGCGCCGTGCTTGTACAGAGAGGGATAGTCTAAAAAGAGCCATTGCCACGGCCATTTGGTCACTAACAAAAGCTGAAGTCAGCTATTCAGCGAGGAAAAAGGAATGCCTTGCCATGATTTGGGCAATGTCAAAGTTTCGCCCTCACCCGTACGGCAGACCTTTCTAAGTGGAGAGTGACCGTGACACCTTTTCTTAGCTGGCAAACCTAAAGGACCTTCCGTCTGCCTTGCATGCTGGGTTTCAGACTTCGATAATTTGACAGTACCGTGGTGTAAAAGTCGGGACGAAAACACACTGATTTCCATCAACTTGCCGCTGCAACGTGATCAGGATGACGACACCTTCCTGGGAGCTCTGAGCACAGACGACTTCGCAGAGCAGCAAGGGGCGGATTCAGAATTCAGAGGCGTGGTTGGGTACTTGGAAGGCAACAATGCATTGTCCCGAAGATATTCAGGTGAGGATTGGTCTCACTTTGCTTGGACAATGACGTCCTAAAAAAACTGCTTGCTAGACCGAGCCAACCACCTTGTTGTAGTACCTTCGGCACTGCGCCCAAAAGTTTGTAGGCTCTACTTCACGACCCGACGGCTGGCCACCTCGGTTTTTCCCACACGCTCGCGATTACACACAAAAAAGTACTACTGGCCACACTTAAGAACAACAGTGTTCGTTATGTGAGCACATGCCAAGTCTGTGCGCAACGCAAGACAAGGTCAGCGGGTTTCAACAAGGTCAATGGGTTTCCTTAATCCAACCGATCCACCTCGTCAACCCTTCCAGCAGATCGGAATGAACTTGCTCGGGCCATTTCCAATGTCGATGTCTGGTAACAAGTGGATTGTCGTAGCCCTGGATTAGCTCGTCCGCTACCCCGAAGCCAGGGCCCTGCTTAAAGGTACTGCCCCCGGGGTAGCAAAATTCTTTGTTGAGAACATCCTATGCGTCATGGCACCCCAGAAGTTCTAATTGCCGACAGATACGGCTTTATTTGCAGGCCTAAAGCAAGCGATTTTGAAATACAGCCACACAGCTCACTGAAGGACAACTGCTTGCCACTTGCAGACGAATGGCCTCACCGAGCGTCTGAATAAAACCATCACGGATATGTCGGCATTTTTCGCTGACCAGGAACAGAAGAATCTGGTCGCTATCTTTCTGTGTGTAACTTTCGCCTACAACACGGCAATACAAAGAGCCACACAGATGACATCCTTCAAGCTGGTTTACAGAAGTCCTGCGAGACTGCTCGACGCCATGGCACCCAGTGTCACTGACGAAGAAAACCTTGACATCACCGTCTACCTTCATCGTGCCACAGAAACCAGACAACTCACCCTCCCGTGCATCAAGTGCCAGCAAACGACTGACAGTCGTTATGTTTTAAGACGCCATGTAGAATACCAGCCCGGCAATCGTGTTTGGGTGTAAACGCTGATACGCCCATGTGGACTCAATAAGAAACTTCTTCAGCGATAGTTCGGGGCCTGCAGGTTGCTTCAACATCTCGGCACTCTGGACTACGAGGTCGTACCAGACAAACTAACAGTGGCGCCTAGCATGACCCGAAGTTCGTGTTGTGTGCCTTAACCCCTTAACCATTTTGGACGAGCTGAGCTCGTCTTTGCCAAATTGTGCCCAAACTGCTTGTGGCTCGTCCGCTTGAGATATATCTCACCATGAGCGTTTTGAACAAGACTTCCTCATTTCCAAGCTAGTTCTTGTGTCGTTTCACAGATTACAGCACTTCCTTGGAAATTTATTTTGACCGCCATGTCACATTTTTTTCGTGACTTCTGTTTAGAAAATGTTGTCCAGGGAAGAGGAAGCGTACATTACTTCTGCACAATCGCAAAAAGAAACGCCCTTTGTCATTCTACAGGTCTTCAGATGGTAATTATTCAGATACCAACGTTTACTTTGATGACTTGACGTCTTTTTTTCATCAGTTTTTTGACGATGAGATCATTTCGCAAATCTTGAAAGACACTAATACGCCATGGGACAGTAAACTTTGTTATGTTAATCTTATGTTATCATAATCTTATGATAAGCTTAAATTTTTTGTCAAATAAAATATGGTTTTTAGAGGCAAAATATTCTATATCAAATATTCTATATTAAGTACCCCCATTCTATATCAAGTTGAGAAAAAAAAGCTTTGTTGACAGGAACACAAAAATAAAACGGTTAAGGAGTTAAGCTGTTTTATACGCATTATGGAACCTCAGGACCCTACTTTCTTGCTTTCTTTATTATTGTCCTTCCTTTGCGTATGCATATATTTTTTTTGCTTCGTGTTCCGCTTTAAGGGGCCCTGCAACACTTTTTGCTCATCGTCAGAAAACGCCGCCGATTGGTAGTCGAGGCTCCCGAGAACGCGCGAGCCAAATATTATAGCGCAGCACGCGGCCTGGAATTCATAATAAATTCTCAAAATCAGCTAAAAATTGCTTTATCTTTTCTCGACTCAAAAATAACTCCTCGCAGCCATGAGCGTGGCGTGCTCGGTCGTTACTGGGGCCGCCACGGGAGGCCGTGACTTGTCTACGCGTGCGCGTGCGATCGCACTTCGGGACGCGAGAAGAGAGAATGCAATTCCAGCGTGCGACAAATCTTTGTTACTCCGCTCGTTACTGTTACTCCCCACGGATGGCCCTTCGGCCATCCGTGGGGTGCACCCTTGGCCCCTGCTGAGCAGCTTGGTCACAGCATGTTGGACCCTGGTGGCCTTGAAGGTGGCGAGTTTAGCGGCGGGTATCCTCGTAAGGCGGTGATCAATCCTTAGACCCAGGTACGTCACTGCCTTGCTCCACGGTATTGGCCGGTCTCCCAGCACGAGCCTCCGGATGGTCCTCCACGCAGGAGCTCAGGGGTGGACCAGCGGCGCCTCTATCTTCGTGGGTGACACGACAAGCCCAATCGCCTTGAAGAATGAGGCCACAGCATCCAGGGAGCGTTGCAGGGAGCACCTGATCGCCGTGAGGTTCCGCCTGGGTCCCCTAACCCACAGTGCCACGTCGTCTGCGTACAACGAGCACTGCGTGTGGTAGCGCTTGTCAACCGGTAGTGTTTCTGGTAGACCCGCGAGCACCAGGTTGAACAAAAAGGGGCTCAGGACGGAACTCTGGGACGCTGGTTCTCACTGGCCTTGGATCGCTGATGGCGCGACGAACTCTAACCCGAAGGGTCCGTCCAGTTAGGAAGGCGCTGATGAAAGTACGCAGGCGGCCCATGATGTCGAGTGCATCCAGAGCACTCTCTATGACCAGATGTGGCAGACCGTCGAAAGCGCTCTGGACGTCCAGCAGAACAAGGGGGGCCACCTCCCCCCTTGCTCCCTGGCCTCCTCCAGGGTGAAGACGACGTCCGAAATTGAATCGGCTGTGCAGCGGTGACGCCGGAAGCCCGTCTGCTGCTCTGGTAGGAACTCCTTTGCCCCTGCAATCCAGCTCAAGCGTGCCAGGGATATGGCTTTCATGAGCTTGCAGGCAGCCGAGGTGAGAGAGACGGGCCGGTAGGATGTGATGGTTGCACCAGGGCGCCCAGGTTTCCGGATAGGCATCGCCAGAGCGGTTAGCCAGGCCTCAGGTAGGGTGCCTTTCTTCCAGACGTCATTGAAAGCCCTCAAGAGGCGTCGCCGTGCAGCCACATTCATGTTACACAGCATCTGGTATGTGATGCCGTCGGCTCCAGGGTCACTGCGGCGCTTGGTTCCGGCTAGGGCGGCATTCAGATCGTGCTCGAAAATGGGCTCCTCGCATAAAGCTGCAATTTGGCGGGCAGTCCAGGCAGGGTGGTGGCCGTGCAGGCGTGGTGGCAATGGCCGCAGGTTGGGCTACTGACAGTGCCGTGAAGCGGTCGGCCAGCCGTTCTGCCAGTTCTTGTTCGGTGATGCCCAAGCGGATGGCCACAGCGAGGACGGGTTTCCTCACCGCAGTTCCAATGACTAGGGACCGCAGCAGCCGCCATGCTTTCGAGCCGCCTCTCGCTTGGCTGAGAGAGTGACAGATGCCCTGCCAACTCTGCCGTCTGCGACGGTTGGCGTGTCGCCGACAGACTATCGACACGGTTGAAGAGTGTGCGATGTTCAGGGCACTGGGCATTTAAGTACCTTCTCTCAGCCCTGCGCCTGGCAGCCCGTAAGTTCAGGTGGCGGAGGTCTGGCACAGGATGGTTCTCTGGCACCCTGGACTGTATGGTTGCTGCCTGCGCTACTGCTGCTACCAGGCCCAGGAAGCCCTGGTCCTCCCGGACGTCTTGGAGCTGTTGCCGGAAAGTTCGCCAATCTACGGTACTGCACCGCCTGGTCCTCGGGATCCTCCCTCCCACCGGTGTGATGACAATTGGAAGTTGGTCTGAACCCCAGGTGTCAGCCTCTGTTGTCCAGTCGTACCGGGCCCCTTCACTGGCCAGGTTGATATCGATGGCTGTGCACGACGGTCGGCCTGTTCTGCGGACGAAGGTGAAGGAACCGGTGTTCAGGACTTGCAAGCCCAGTTGATGGATCACGCCCGCCATATCCCTTCCTCTAGACGAGCAGGTGCGGCTCCCCAGATGGTGTGATGAGCGTTCATGTCACCACATGAGGAAGTCGCGTCCAAGCCGTGCCGTCAGCTTTAGCAGCTCGGTGGCAGACCACTCCTGTCCAGGGCGCACGTACACAGAGGCCACTGTCGTATCCACACCATCGAGCCGCACCGTCACGGCGCAACAGTCGAGGGCGCCGCCAGTGACACCGCCCACGTTAATGTGCGCGTGCGGGAGTTCACTTCGCACGTACACTGCGCAACGTGGTCGTCCCTGGGGATGTGCACTCACCATGCACGGTGCGGCTCGGCCCGAGTCCAGGATACAGGACGTGGCACTCTGGTAGCAGATGTAGCTGGGGAGTCGCAGGTCGGTCGCTGACACGTACACCTCCTGCAAAGCAAGCACATCATACTCGCTCCGCAAGAGGTGTAAGGAGAGGTCTGCCTGCCGCCGCCGCAACGAGCTACCGTTCCACTGGAGCACACACGGGCGGTGGCGGCGACGGTTTCCAGCTGTTTGCAGATGAGGTTCAGCCATGATGGCTGTTAGGAGGGGCCACGCCACCGGCCTGGAGGCAGATGGAGCGCAGCTGGTTCTCAGGAGGCAGCAGGTCCGCAACCGCCCTCAGAAGGAGCTTCAGGTTGGTGTTCTCCTGGTCCAGATGAGACTCGGAGGTTGCCTTCCTAGGTGGCGAGGCTTGACAAAGCCCTGCGTCTTAGGACCAGAAGGCGGCCTCCGCTGCTCTGCGCTCGGCTGGCGCGGATGGGTCGAGGTCTCGACCACCTTGGATGCAGCTCCCACCGCCGCAGCGTAGCTCTTGCCTTTGGCCTGGTTGAGTGGAGGACCACCCGTTCTGCTAGGGCTTGACCGCAGGGCTGCCTGAGCCTCGCGATGAGGCAGGTAGGTGGGAGCTGACGCCTTGATGGTGGCCAGGCGCCGCTCTCTTTGCCACAGCTGGCATTCCGCGGAGTCAGCTAAATGGGGCCTGCCGCAGTGCAGACACTTAACCTTGCTGGTGCAGCTGGCGTCCTTCCCATGGTGGCCGCCGCATCGCAGGCACCGCTCTGGTCTCTGGCATGCTGCAGTGACGTGTCACCGCAGGCACTGAAGTGGGAGAGGCCGGGATGGCCTGACTTCGAACGCCATTCGAAATAGGTGCACACGGGCAGGAGGGACGGGGGGAAGCGAACCGCAGGACCAGTGATGTGCCTTGTCGCGTATCGGCGATCACCGGCACCTCGGACATGACGGCAGCCAAGAAGTGCTCATCGGTGAAGTCGCCGTCGACGCCCTGCACCACACCGTTGCTTTGAGAGCGATCAGCAGGAGGGCGGGCAGTCACCGGTATGCCCGCGAGCTCCGACGTGGCCAGGAGGCGATCAATCCATTCTGCCGTAGATGCGTCCACTGCCACGATGTTCTTTTTGGTGTTTACTCGCACCTCCTTGACTCCGGGCAGCGCGGAGAGGGCTTGTGCAATGGCAAGGCGGGAGGTACTGTGAAATGAAGCACCGATGTTTGCCGGTCTGAAAAGGACAGTGCCGCAAGCCGGAGGCGAGGAGGCAGAAGGGCGTATGGTGTCAGCCGCAGCAATGGCCCCGACAACAGCAGGTTGAGTCGCAGAGAGCTGGGTGGCACAGGCAGGGACATAGCGGGTGAAGGATGGGTGCGCCGCAGTAGTGGTGCCAGGAGGAGTGTCGACGCTCGTATCAGGTCGCGGAGATGTCGCGGTTCGCTGGCGACGCTTCTTCGACTTTGAGAGCATGAGCTGAAAGTCGGTCTCACTGGTAGCGTCGGCGTCGTGGGGAGTGCTCGTCGGCAACCGCGTCACTGGACGGTGTGGTAGGCGTCGTAACCGTGAGATGTTCAGTCGTTACTGCCTGCAGCTTGCGTGAGGCACCCTCGTCGTCGCTGCCCGACTCGCTGGGACGCGAGCGCTTTCGGGTAGATGTAGTGTCGATGTCATCAGGCCCGAGTTCCGTGTCCACCGGCAGAGGCACGTTCCGCGGGGTGGGGACGTCAGTGCACGGCAAATGCGGCACAGCGGCAGAGGCGACGCTATCCGCAGTGGGCACGGGAGAAGGCATATGCGTACCGACTGTGCTGTGAACGCCGGGAAGGGCTGGTGGAAGTGTGGCCGAAGTACCCGAAGAGACTGGGGTGCTGACGGTGACGCAGTGGGCTCCAGAGATGGCCAGGTCCCTTGCGGTTAGCGCGGCGTTGGCAGCAGGCCCCGGACGATGAAGCGCTGTCGACTGGTTGCTGACGACTTTGCAGAGTCGCTGCGCCTGTTCATGACGCAATCGCGCCGCGTTGGCATTGCCGATGATGTTCCACAACATTCGGGTGCACCCGACGCTCTCGGAACGCCTGTGAGATGATGCGCGAGCAAGGGAGCGCCGCGGCCGTTCGACCGGCGTTGCCGAAGATGGTGGAGACTCCTCTGCCATGGAAGCTGCGAAGACTGCGCCAGAGACGCGCCGGTGACAGAAGATGCCGTCGCAAGTGGCGAATATTCGAAGCACAGCCTGATCTTTTTCTCGCGAGAAGTTTATTACTTGAAACACGTAAATAACCTACATAAACATGTAAAGATATTTCATACCTGCGCATGTGCGAACACAGCAAGTTATCCTTACCTCATCCATGCTTGCGACTCGCGCTTGACAAGCGTGAGTGCAGACGAGAAGTGCGGCCCAGTGTTCAGCATTCGATGCAAAGGCACAAGGCGCCCGAGCTGTGCACTGTTCCAACTAATGGCAGCAGATTTAGAGGGTATGTTTCCCCATTGACCAAATCTTAGTTTTCTCCATATTCACCACCGCTCCAGACGCGTGGCCGAAGTGCTTAGTCTTCCTGAACACTACTTTTTTCTGCATAAAAATACGCCATGTCATCATTTTAGCATTAACACATTTAAGCTTAAACAATAATAAAACATCACCATTCGTTCAAATATGCTGACCTTATCTCGTCCGTCCGTGTGCATCCGTCCGTCCGTGTTCGTCCACCATCCGTCCATGTCCGTCCATCCGTCCGTTCCAGTCTGACCGACCCCGTCTTAATGAACACAGGCGTTCGCGGAACACACTTTGGAATTTGCAAAGTGTCCATCAATTTAAGCGCTGGAACACGGATGGCGTTTGCACGAAGCGCAAAGCGCTAGAAAATACGAACGCATGCGAATGGAGGCAGATTAGTCTCGCGTCTCGCTGCGATTCGCGGTAAAAATTAAAACAGAAACCACGCACACATTCTCATTGTGTGATATCCCACTGAGAGTGTAAAGAAAAAAGTCATGGCATAGTCAGTCGAACGGTCGCAAGCTTTCGCCGAACACACTTTGGAATGTACAAAGTGTCCTTCAATTTTTTTGCAGTTCTTAATGCATCTGACGACATCACTTTTATGGGGCGCTCAATCTTACCTCGAAAAAACTATCAAGATGTATTTCCTACGTTGAGGAACTACAGGAATGGAACTGAACTGCCCGGCCACTCCAGCAGTGGGAATGGGCTGTTTTTTTTCATTCCGATGAACTGAAAGGAATGGAATTGCGGCAAGTTATAATTCCCTGGAATCAAATCGGAATGGAATTGGGGAGCCCATTTCGCAACACTCGAATAAAGCGATAAGCTTACTGTAATAGCATTCGACCAGACTTCACAAAACGCTAGCGAAACAAAGCAGGGCCGCTACCGCTACAGCACGCTATGCGTGCTGTCTATCGCTTCATTGTAATCTGGTCGCTAACGGCAGTCTACGTGCCAATGTATGAGACGTCAGCGGATTCCTATCAAGATAGAGCGTGCGCGACCGCGCACAGCTTATCGAAATGCGTTGTTCCTGCCGGAGGCTCGCTTCATAACCTGCCCCGGCCATAGGTATTTCGTGCGATGAAAAACAATTAGCGTGTTTGCACTCCTGTTAAGCTGCCATCTCCGGGTGCGCTCGCCGGCTTTCACTCGAACATAAAACGTACGACGCGTGGGGTACCTTTATCAACTTAAACATAGGGGTGTGTGAATAGCGAAGTCAAGAACCGAACGAAATACTAATCGAATGCGAATACAAATCGAATACTATTCGAATAGTGTTTTTGAATAATAAGGTCACAATTGTCAAAGCAGCTCTGGCTGGTTCCCCGCTCACATGGGACAGATCGAGGGCGCCCTGTTCAACGTCAACAAATCGCCCCTCGGAGGTGCGCGAGGAGTCGTAGCCCACGTAGCTACCAGGCCTTTGGGCACTGAGGTTCGTGGCCATAGTGATCTCCCCTGGGATGCACAAGAAACTCACAGAGAACTTTTATCTGTGGAGGCATAAATACTCGCCACCGCACAGTAAATTGAACACGACTGAGGCATTGACATTCAGACTCTTGCAGGTCAGGGCATAGCCTAGCCCCGCATTCTTTCCCGGGATCCATTCCGAAATTCTCTACCGCGTGGTGCCCAGACTTTACCAGATTAGAAGAAATGCCCCACGCCACGGAGTGACGAAGATGTTATGTTGCGCAAGTGAGATGCTGCCCTAAGCGGCCCGGGTTTTGAACACAATTATGCGAAGTCCAACGGCTCCGCGAGGTGGCGAGTAGGCTAGGATTATCTGTCCCAGCGTCGGAACGACCCGCAACGAGCTAGTTCGCGCCCCTAAGCACCTAAATTATGTTATCCCATTCCATTCCTAGATGGTAAAGCAACAATAGCCAAAGCAAGCCAAGAATTGCGCAGTTTATTTGTAATAAATGCACCAAAAGCTCATTAAGTCGGATTGCACGAGACCACGAAAATATTCTTATTAGACGAATGCCGAATTACCGAAAACATCCAGAAAACAGTAAAGAATTGTCTATTACATCAATGCCTTTTCATTTTCGTGCTAAATAGGTAAATTCAGTACTTATTTTGCGCACGGCTAATGTTGAAGCGGCAATTTTCGTCATCGTTCACAATGTGACAGCAGCTCATAGATGGTGACTACGCTATTCTGAAGACACATCCCTATTGAAAATCCTTGCTTGGTGGATGCTGGAATCGTTGCTGGATATGGTGGCAACAGTAGTGGATGTGGGTGGAAATAATGGTGGATAAGCTGGAAAATGTGGTGGTATAATGGCTGATGATGGCGATGGTTGTGGTGGTGGCGAGCCAATGATGGTGACAGTGGAAAATGCTGGCGGATGGTGGCGATGCAAAATATGTTTTGGTGGATGGCTTGGTGAACAAGCTGGATGACGGTGGCATAGTGGAAACATGGTGGATGATGGTGGCATGATGGAAATGCACATGGCACAGTATGTGAAATCAGTGTTATTTTCAACGTTTCTCTCTCAAATGTGTAGACAAAAGTGTTTACAGTCCAAATAAGCCAACGCCGGTCATTATGCTTTCTAGTACACTTTTTAGGAGCTTGTTCGGCAAGCTTCTTAAGGGGGGTATGGTAGGGCAAATGGATATGTCACTTTTAACATATTTCAGAAACGGCTGCACGGATTGACATAAAAGTTCACGTGCTGACAAAGAATGCCAGTGGCGATCACGTGACGCCCTTTTTGTATGCCTCGGTTGCCCATCCTTGCTGTGGCCCACTCCCAAATTTTAAAGTGGTTCAATTATTCAATGTACCTTTTCTCTGCAACCACCGAAAGGAATGTAATGATATTAAGCCGTGTTATTCTTGAGACCTGTAGGTTAATCTGAACTAAAAAAATAAGACATCCTTTATGGAGTTCTTGTAAACAAAAATAAAATTACTGCACGAACAAAGCCACAGAGGATGCGCATTGCTGCGTAATTTTTTCACAGCTTTACTTTTTAGAAAATCGGCAATTTTTTTAGTTCAGATTATTTAGAATTTACCGTAGCACATGCATGCAAAGTTTCATCGTAATCGATTCAATAGTTTTTGAGAAAAGGTACATTGAAGTTGAGAAATTTATAAAAACCGCGATTTGAGAAAAACGAAGTTTTATGTGCGCGTACTGCTTACGCCAGAGAGCGCGGCGCACTTTGGCGCGGCATTTAAACCGCTTGGAGAGGCCGCTCAACGTCGGGCTTCCACAGGTTTGTTCCTCAGAGTGCAGTGGATTTTTTCGCTGTCAAAATTGCAAATTCGATTTTTTTTGGGGGGTTTACCCTACAATACCCCCCTTAAGCTCGCGCCTTGTCCGGCGGCGATGGCGGTGTTGTGTACACTTCTCCGCTCACTCCGCATGCGCGTTCCCTCCCTCTCTCCTCTAGGCATCCCCTCCCCGCGGCGTCCACACTCCCTCTGCGCATGCGCGTCCCCCCCTCTCTCTCCTCTCCTACGCTCCGCCCCCCCTCTCTCGCCTCGCGATGCCGATGCAGGCAGGTCTGCTAGCGAGTTTCTTGGTTGAAAAAACCGACTGCTCGCGCTGCACAACCGTTCACTGGCCAACCCGGATATATGGCACTGGATCTTGACCTCCAAGGTGGTGCCGGTGGGAGATTTCTCGTGTGCGTTGTGAAACAATAAAAATTCGCAGCGTGCGCGTTAACTAAAAGTGGACTGCGGGTCTCTGTGTCCAATCGGAGTCTTCTGTCTCTCATTGCCCATTAGCAGCGATTAGCATGTTCCAGTAGGAAACACCGGTCCACCACTGTGTGCTTTGCGCCTCCCCAGGTTTCTGTCCTGCGCAACGCTGCGATGAGCGCCAGCGTCAACGCCGCCGCCAGTGTAAGCGTTAGCACCCGCTGCTTCGCATCTACACATGGTTCCCTTTAGCGGGAGATGGTGTAATTTTCTCTTCGCTGGGAGCTGAGGCAGTGAAAACTTCGTTACCGCTCGGCCGCATGAACACCGCACACCAGCGCGGCGGGCTCGCAACTAAGAGCAGCTGGGGCTCGCGGCCCGAGCACCGCATGCGATGTGTATATAACAACGTTGTCACGTCTATAATATGATGGTAGGAGATGTGTACGGAGAATTTTCGGGTTACCCGATCATCTCCGAGCAAGCTCCTCCAACATCATTCACTTTGTGGATATGGTGTGATTTTTTTATTCATCTGGCGTTTATACCACCTCAATTTTTGTGGAGCGCCTAATGCGTGAATGCTTACATTTTGTGCACGTACTTAGATCAGTTTCACATCCGTGGTGTGGTGCTGTATTGTGATGTTTACTTGTCTAGAGGTGTCGATGTGAACAGTGACGGTAAATGTGTTACGTCGCCACGCACTTCTGGAAGTTAATGAGACCTTTCAACGGTTTTACCAGAAAACAGCCGCCACTTGATATCCTCACGCTAGAAACGCAACTCTGGAAATTCTGGCACACTCATTACCTCAGGCAGAAGCGCCAACTACGGGGGGCAGTGGGGCTCGTGCCCCCCCCCCCCCCGGGCGGCTTTACGGGGGGGCAGAGCTCCCCACCGGCCCCGGCTGAGGATTTTTAATCTGAGAATTTTTAATGGTGGTGGTGGGGCGCGGTCCCCACCACGCCGCCGACGCCGGGTGACATCGTGAGTTAAAGAAATGCTCTGCATTTAAAATGGTCTGTGTCACGAGCGAGCGCTCAAATAAGCGCGCGACGCCGATTCCTAACGGCGGCGTGAAATCCAGGCGCCAATCCGTCTAGACGGGCCCAGCGCAACAAAGAAACAATCATCAAAAGACGCCCCACGCGCGCGCCTCCTCTCCTTCTCGAAACGACCGCCGCCGCGCCAACCCGCTCTCTCGAATCGGAACACCCAGCAAAGTCTCGAACCCTCGAGAAGGAAAGGGTGACGCAATGCCAAGTTGGGCCGCGATGAGCGGAAACCACGAGAAAGGTCTCGCCCTTTCAATAGCTTTGGCTGTGCTGCGCGCCGAGGAGAAATCTGGAAATTTCGCGAATACAGAGGCGAGCGAATAAAGCAAGCGGCGACGGAGGCTCAAGGAGGAGAAGAAGTCAGTGAGTGCCTGTCCTGCAGTGACAGTGCGTGAGTGAAGGATGGTGCTGTCGGTGACGTTTGATTGCTGCAGCGGGGTCAGTCAATCTGGAAGAATCGAATGACGACTCCGTGGGAGCTGCGGAAGTTTTGAGGAGCCTTTCCTGGAAGAGAAAGCTCGGAGGATCGGGACGACAAGCAGCGCTGGACTTTCGTGTGAGTGTCTTCCTGGAAGAGAAACGTTCAAGTTTAGTTCCAAGAACTTGGACTGAATACGTTTGATGAACATTCTAGTCTTTGAGTGCCTTGGATAGTTTAATGCATGAGATTGCATTGTAGCGCGAGTTGTTTGTTCCCATTGTTTTGAACACCATCAGAGTTACATTGTGAGTTGTGTTGTATTTGATACCTGCCAAGTGTGCATGTTTGTGAGTTATTGTTTGTACTGCCTTATCTGAGAATATATCTTGCTTTTGTTAGCAACTTTCGGCTCTGACTCGGTCTTTGGTCCACAACCGGCGTTCGCTGGCGCACCAAAGGGACCAATTCTAAATTGTCCGTGCTTTCGTGGTGCGTTTCGGGAGGCCGATACGTCAGCCCTTGGAATCCGCCCGGCGATTGCCTTCCCATTAACGGCAACTGTGACAGTCTGCCTGTGTTTTACTTTTTTATTCTTTAAAATTTACATATGCACTAAAGAATGAAAGGGGCTCCATAAAGCAACGTGTCATCACCTGGGATAGTTTGAAGAAAACTTTGCAGTATTGACTTTATTAACGATAAAGAAAATCTCGCTACAAGCTCAAGGTTTTATTTTTATTATCTCGCTCAGTATCATCTACGCGACTTCATATCTCAATATCAGCTTGTGTTAACGTGTATGTCACGAGAGAAATTAATGGAATTATATTTACGTGCATGATAAATAAAAGAAAAACGAATGTTGCCCGGAATGGCTGCACTGACACTGAGTGAGCCAGCTTTAGAGTTTTCCCTGAGGACGCTTTGTAAATACGATCTCGTCAAGTCTCGTTTACCATTCAAAATAAGCGTATTGATTCGAAACGTGCGTCGAGATACTTTAACCTCACGTCAAGTGCATTCGAAACGCAGTTATAAGCTAACGAGGACGGGAAAGCTCACCTTAACAGGTTACATGATGCAATAATGACTTGTACCCGAATTGTATGGTTTGGTTCATCGGACTCGGAGCGTTCACGTGGCCTTTTTCAAACGTGTCTTCACTTAATTATTTAAAATACGCATGAAAATGTATTCGATTATCGTTTGGTCGCTATTTTTTGTTGCATGGTGAGCCGAATTTAATAAACAATTATACACGTTAGCTAATTCCTGGGATGCATACTTTAATAGCTTTAAATTACTCGCATGTTCCAACATGCTTATTCTGGCACAAGATTTTCAAAAGTAGCCTACGTTTTGCGTATTTTCTATTTGTTCTCTGACATGTTATAACCACGTTGCGCTTTTTTCATGTTAAATTTTTCTTCTTGTAACATAAATTGACATAACACCGCAGTTTTCGTTTCGACTCGCCAGGAAATGTATTTGGTTTCTAAACAGTAGAGGTTACAACAGGCACGCAGAGTTGCACTGCGTGTACTCGGGAATCTAATAATTGGAGAAACGCAGAGAACGTTAGAAACCCGAATGGATGCGGTATTTTTGTCCCAGAATGGAGAAGGTACGAGGGGCGTCAAAATCGCTCCTTTATTCAGGCTGTGAATTTATGCAGTTAAAAGCGTTCAGGACATTCAAGTGTTTGAGATTTGACAATTCCTCCTTAAAGCGCTACAAAATACATGTTTCAGTGCTCAAGAAATTCTCATCGCATATTTGACGGGACATTCCCTTCAATCGTTCTGCACCGAACACCAATTCTTTCAATTTTTTTGCAGTTCTTGGCTTTGCAGAATGGACAAGTGTCTCATAAAGCGACCACGATTGTCTGCTGAATAGCTCAGAAATCCTCCCGGCCTCTGCGATGCAGCCTATGACCATCCAACCCGCCATGGCGGAACGTCTGCGCGCTCCATGGACACTTTGGGTGCCATAAGCGCTGCTACTGCTGACACACCCAGGTCTGCGAGTTTGTCGGCTCCGAATGAAGGAAAGGTCCTGGAATCAGCTTCAAAGAATGGGGGTGCCACAACTGGAAAACCAAGCACTCATGGGCGCCTTGAACAGATTCGGCCGGGGCCCACTAACGGCAACGATGGATGAGGGTTTCGGAAGAGTTGGCAATCAACCCAGCTGGCTTTCCTACAATGCACAAACCAGTAAGGTGTATTGTGACATCTGCGTACGTGCTACTGACAAAAAGCTTTCACTCCCGCGTACATCCCGAGACAAAGACTCGCTGATCGCTTTTGTCGAAACTGGCTTCCAGAACCTGAAAAAAGCTTTGCAAAGGTTTAAAAGCCACAAAAATTCGGCATTGCATCGCGCAGCTTCCACAGCTCTGACAGCTTTAAACGTGGGGCTGACTGTGGCATCTGCCCTCTCAGAGTCTAGGCAAAACCAAATGAAGGAAAGCCATAAAGCTCTGATGGCTATTTTGTCATCCATTCGCTTTTTGGCTTTCCAAGGTCTGGCGCTGCGAGGACACGATGATGACGAGGGGGAACTTGAAGTAACTGTTACTGCTGCGCGAAGCCGATGTGCCGGGACTAGCAGCATGGCTAAATAGAACAGGCTATAAATGGATCTCCGGTGACATCCAGAACGAGATGCTCAAGTTAATAATACATAGCATTCTTCGCTCCCTAATGAAAGAAGTGCACGGGGCAGGGTTTTATGCGGTTATTGCTGATGAAACTTCCGACATAACTACGCAAGAGCAAGTATCCTTCTGCTTTCGATATGCTAAGGAAAACTTGGAAGTGGAGGAGGTATTCGTTGGATTTTATGCGATTGCGGACACCAGAGTCCGCACTCTTTTCTATTTTTAAAGATGTGCTTTGTCGATTCAATCTTCGGATTGAGAACTGCCGTGGGCAGTGTTTTGATGGGGCTGCAAATGTTTCTGGCAAGAGCGGTGGGCTTCAGGCCCTTGTTCAAGAGATAGAACCAAGAGCTTTGTATGTGCACTGCCTTGCGCATACACTGAACCTGTCTTTGCAAGATTTGTGCACGAAAATTGACGTCTGTCGGGAGTTTGTTAGCTTGTTTACGGACCTCGTCAATTTTGTTAGAACTTCCCCAAAGCGTCTCAGCTGGTTCCAGCAGTTTCAGAAAGAGGAAAATCCTGCACTCAGACAGTTTTGCAAAACTAGGTGGACGTTAAAGGCGCGCTCTCTCCGATCGGTCTCCGCTAACTACTCCGAACTAACCAGATTCCTTTTTACTCTTTCTTCGGAAGAGAAAAATGACACGGGCGCCAAAGCGAGGGGTTACGCAAAAAACGCTTCAAAAGTTCGACACCTATTTTCTACTGAGGCTCATGCTTCTTGTCTTTGAGAGGTTGGAAAGTGTCAACTCCGCTCTCCAAAAGAAGAGCCTACAGTTCGCCCGTGCACAGCATTTAGTTAAGGCTGTTGAAGAGAGCATCGGTCAACTACGCGAAGATTTTTCCAGTTTTTGGGCGGATGTGTCTGATGAAGCGCGCGAAATGGACATCGGGGCCCCAAGAGTTTCGAAGAGACCGGTGCAGGCACCACGTCGGCATGATGAAGGGTCGCGCGCACATGACTTTAATTTCCCCGAAGCTTTGTACCGGCAGCGGTTATATCTAGTCATCAACACGGTGCATGAATCGCTGCGCACGTGGTTTCCGCCAGAAATGTGGTATCACATGAAGCAAGTCGAGCAGTTCGTAACAGGTGAAACTGACGGCACGTATCTATGCGAGTTCTACAAAGGAGATCTCAATGCTGTGCGTCTTGAGCTTCACCGCAATATGTTACTTGACATAGCAAAGCAACGTCCAACGAGTCTTGTCACATTTCAAGATGTGGTCGACTTTCTTTCGGGAAAAGCAGGTGAACCCTTGAGGGTGCTCCTTCCAGAAGTTATCAAGCTTCTACGAATCGCCATGACGATTCCTGTGACTTCCTGTTCGTCAGAAAGATCTTTCTCGTGTCTCCAGAGAGTTAAAACCAACCTGCGCTCAACAATGGGACAGGCCAGACTTAACCATACCGCCTTGCTCCACTGCCACAAAGAGCAGGCTAGGCAAGCGGATCTCAATCTTGTGGCCAACGAGTTCATTCATCGAACGGTAGTTAGAGAAAATACGTTTCATGTTGAAATCTAAGACTACCGTTCTCAGGAATACGCTCTAAAATATCGTCCGTTGCCGAAGTTTGTTATTTTCTCAGCCATGTGTATCTGTTTTTATTTATTTGTATAGGATTACTGGTATATGGAAAAGCTTTAACAGTTTTCTTATGTATACATAATTACAGGTACATCGAAGAACTGTAATAATTTTCTTATTTCCGTGTTCTCAGAGTGTATAAAACCACTGTGAAGTCTGAAGTGTAAAATGGTCTTGGATCGCTAGCCCCAGTTCTCTGTTGTAGGCTACAAATTCAACTTTTTATACGTATACAAAATGTAATTTACATCTCTTTTCCGCAGCATTATTTGACATATCATTCGTAGGAATTCTTAGTTGAATATCTCCGCGAAAGGCTGAAATTCTCTGTTGATATTATGCACGCGTTGGCATTGATCAGACATGCTCATTGTTTCCTTTTCTTTGTGAGTGATTTTGTGAGTGGTCGCGTTAGGGAAATGTAAAAAAAGAAAAACAGCAATGTACGATGAAATGAGCGAGCAGATACGTCATGAGTGCCTGTATGTTCACCCTTTACTTTTTTGAAGTTTCAGCGTTTTGTAACCGTTTCTTTGATAATTGCTGAACGTGTACCTTACGTAAGCCTGTTCGTTATAAATGTATTATGCAAAAATGAAAATATTAAAAGCTTCTGATTACGGAGCCATGATTTGTTGCTGTGCACTACTTTCAAAATGAACACTTCTGGCGCACCTGCGTATCCAGTCCAGAAGTTTCGTAGTATATAGGGTATGTCAAAATACATTTTACTCGCTAAAATGGCCAGCAAAATTTGGCTCCTTCGCGCAACAAGTCAGAATATTTCTTGAACACCGCTTGCTTTTAAATGTTTTACTGCTCACATTTATGCAACAGATTTTTACCTCCGAACTGCCCATTAAAAGAAAAACAAATCGACTCGTTTTTTTTTGTGCTGATGGTACAGTCATGCAATATTTTTGGAAAAATGCGACCAGTAAAACACGTATTCAAAGAAATTTCTACTGGATGAGTCAAACCGCAGAAGTTCACTGTTCATAGATTCGCGGGACGTCTTATTTGGGGACACCCCGTAGTTAGCCGACACAATGTAAAAGGCCTTCACTGGTGCAGGTGCCCCTTATGATGATGATGATGATGATCAGTGGTACCCTCTTTGTAGCGGGGTGATGACGTGTCACCTCATAGGGACCCCCCCCCGCTTCCTCCCCCCTCCCTTCGCCGCTTCGAGCCGCACTCCCGGTCTGCCCCCACCGGAAAAATAAGAAGTCTACGCCACTGCCACCGTGCACACGCTCATGCACGCATACGTGCATATCTTCTAAAGCACCGCGGCGTAGTTGGCGTAGTTCCTAGATCGTCGAACCAGACGAACTCTCCGAGCGCGGTCCAACGCGCCATGCGCCACCACGAAAACAAGCGAGAAGACTGACCCATGGGCGAGGAGGACGGTTAGTTCCTTTGACAACGGTTTGCACACGTGACGTATCCCTCCACACGGCGTGCGTCTCCCGCGCGGTTCATCCCTTTGGAGACTAACTGGTTTGCACACGGCACGCATCCCTCTGTGGTTACTCCTCAACGGTCTATCCGTTCATCGCGCGCGCCTATTGGGCTCCGTTATACCTCTTTCGGGTAACTTTGCCTTAGAGTGTAAATGACAAGTGGCAATATGGAAATCATGACATGTCATGTGGAACATGACTTGCATGCCACGCTCATGGCACGCTCGCGGCCGTTTCGCTAGCTTAATATACGCCAAATTTGGTATTGCGGGACGTGACTGTATGACGAACCTAAATGGGAAGGGGTAATATTTCCACACTGCTTTCTCAAGTTTTGTTATCGCCCCATTACACGTGTAAGTGCTGCATTGTGCAAACCGCGCCGATTGACAAAGAACCATCGAGATAATCTTAGAACCTTCCGTTGTGATTACGTGCACAAAGCGAACATTACAGATTCATCTGGAACTTACGTGGCCGCTAGCGATAACGCTGAAATATTTGACGGCACATGTATAAATGCCGACGCGCTTCACCGCGTGTCAGTTTTTCGACGGCCGATGCTCTGTTCGCCGCGGTACAGCGTGCCTTGCTTGCTGTAATCTGACTTTGTGCTGATGGTACAGTCATGCAATATTTTTGGAAAAATGCGACCAGTAAAACACGTATCCAAAGAAATTTCTACTGGATGAGCCAAACCGCAGAAGTTCACTGTTCATAGATTCGCGGGACTCGGCTGCTGACCCGAAGGTCGCGGGTTCGATCCCGGCCGCGGCGGTCGCATTTCGATGGAGGCGAAATGGTAGAGGCCCGTGTACTGTGCGATGTCAGTGCACGTTAAAGAACACCAGATGGTCAAAATTTCCGGAGCCCTCTACTACGGCGTCTCTCATAATCATATCGTGGTTTTGGGACGTAAAACCCCAGATATTATTATTATTAGATTCGCGGGACGTCTTATTTGGGGACACCCCGTAGTTAGCCGACACAATGTAAAAGGCCTTCACTGATGCAAGTGCCCCTTATGATGATGATGATGATGATGATTAGTGGTACCCTCTTTGTAGCGGGGGTGATGACGTGTCATCTCATAGGGACCCCCCCCCGCTTCCTCCCCCTCCCTTCGCCGCTTCGAGCCGCACTCCAGGTCTGCCCCCCTGTTGCGACTCGGGTCCGGCGGGTCTCATCGTTGGTAGCTGGTCCCGCCGCCGGTCCCCTAGCCCATCTTTAGCAGAGAGGAAGGCGCTCGTAGGAGAGATATTACAGACGTTTATTTACATTGGGAGAACAAGAAGAGAGTTTGAGAGAGACGAGTTACAAAAATGTCTTGGGCTTTTATGTCGCCGCGTTGCCAACTCTGGGCGCATTGTCCACATCTTTGGCCAATACGGCCCCCGATGGCCTTGTAGCTCCACCCACGAGACTGGGGACCGACGTCCAATAGGTGCACGTGGAGAGGGCACCGTCAAAACGATGACCAAATATGGTCACGAAGACAGCACCAAGGATTTGCGCCAAGCACCAACTTTAGCACATTTTTGAAGATCTTGGCCTGTGCTGATTCCAGGAATTCTTCCGGCCGGGGGGGGGGTAGAGTCTCTGTGATCGTGCCGAAGAATGTCACGGCTTAATAGGAAGATCATCCGCCAGGCAACTCCACGCAGCAGGTGTTCTGTGACCTGGACCTCGGCTTTGTCTGCTCGTTGTTTGGAATGTGACGAGCAGCCTCATCCCCCGCCGGCAGCATCTTGCCACAAAGGGCTGTTAGCGGCACTGCCGCTGGAATTTCTGGTCACTTGACCACGCCGCACGCTCGTAGGCATTCCAGGAAAATGGGGTTAGGCCTGCGCTCCCGAAGGGCAGCGAACCCGGGAGGAGCTTTAGAGTGACAGGATCATTCTCCGCTGCCTCTGCCATGATAGCTTCCAAGGCCGATCGTAACACCCCCCCACCCCCCAGGAAAAATAAGAAGTCTGCGCCACTGACCTCAGGTGCATTTCAAGGTAACAGCTAAAATCCGTGCGAAGCTAAAATGCACGATCCTATACCTTCGCCATGCGTCGAGATACGCCCCACCAAGTATGACATCCACCATCCAATTCTTCCACCATGATTTCCACCAAAGTTTAGGTCTAGCGTACCGACCGAGTCCGTCTCCTCGGCGCTTCTCGGTTTCCGGATACACGATTCTGACGACTACGAATGACTTTACAGCACAGCTCTGACATCGGTTACCTAAATAAAGCATTTTTTCTTGTGTAAGGCGTCCGCACAAGAAGCGATGAACTTTGATGCGACGCGCTTCCAGCAAACGCCTCCGGTCACCGATACCCGTTGGTCACACTCGCCGGAACTTCTCTGGCTCGTAGGCGAGAACACAGATTTGTCATTTCGTACGCCTTAATGAAGCAATATGATGACATATATTTCCCGCGCACTGCCTTCCTTTTTGGCTTAGCCGTTATGTAGTGTTACCTAACGATTGCGACACAGATCAGCGCGCTGGCACGGCCGCGCTCGTTGAGCGAAAAAAACATCACAGTATTCAATCGATTGTACGCCCGTATTTATCGAACGAGCTTAGAGTAGACACGAAGCCTCTGCATATGATTCCCTTTCTAAAGAACGAGAAACAGATATATTAATCTAGGCAGTAACAGACTGTTGATATGTAAATATATAATTTTTAGTTACGTTGTGTATTGTAACAGAAATTTAGGGCCGTTGCCATTATCTACATGCCATTCGTTACTTGCAACTGTTTTCTTTTGTTTATTAAGTATTAAAGAAAAGATTCCTAAACGAACACAATGTAATTTGTCCTCAGCAGCATGGCTTTGTATCAAATAGATCGACATCTACGGCAGTATTAACACTCTCCCAAATAATAAATTCAGCACTTCATGAAAATAAGTTAGTTATAGGAATATTCTTAGATATTAAAAAAAGCGTTTGATACAGTACCTGACTCCATACAACTGCAAAAACTAGGAAGTTACGGTATCACCAACAGCTCCCTTGAATTCTTTTCCAGCTATTTATCCTCACGGAAACAAATGGTAGTGATGGGCGACTATTGCTCAAGATTCAGCACGGTCACTAGTGGAGTCCCACAGGGATCCGTGCTAGGTCCAGTGTTATTTTCACTATACATTATTAACCCCCCTGATGCTCTTCATAGCTCTAACGCTCTAATGTACGCAGATAACACAGCCTTATTATTTACTTGTGACACACTCTCTGCACTGCAAATAGATGTGATGGATGATTTAGCAAGAATTTCCTCGTGGTTTGCTCAAAAGAAACTAACTTTAAATAGCAATAAAACTAAATGTGTAGTTTTTCGTGCGAGGAGAAATAACGTTGACACCAGCCGCATAAGTATTAGCTTAAACAATAGCCCTATACAAGAAGTTGTTACATTTAAATATCTGGGTGTCATTTTTGACCAACATATACATTGGGAAGCGCATATTCAGAGCGTGTGCAGGAAGGTCGCATGCGGATGTTACCGCCTCATTAAAGCAAGGCAATATTTTCCCCGTGAAATACTCAAATCTCTATATTATGCGTTTTGCCATAGCCATATCAGTTATTGTTTAGAATCATGGGGCGTGACCTACAAGACATACTACAACCATTACAAAAATTACAGAAAAGGGCACTGAAAATAACTAATCCTAACCGTAGCAATGATATCATTCACGACATTTTCCATACAGAGCAAGTGTTATCGCTTAAGGCTCTGTTTAATCATAAGATTTCAATTTCAGTTAAAAGCATTATGTGCACTAACTTTCCTGTTCCTCGTAACGTAATTTGTTTTCCGACGCGCAGTACAAGACATGCCCTAAAATGCAATCTGAATTTACCAAAATGTTATAATGTATACGGTGAAAGAGTGATTGAATTCAGTGGAACAAAAATCTGGAATATTCTACCCTTAGAGGTTAAAACCGCTCGTAACTTTAAGCAGTGTAGTAAATTGTTTTTTTTCTTGCGAACCAGGACCTTTAACGTATCTGCAATAACTATTCGGGTGCACTTCGTGAAAACCATTGTTTGTTTGTTTGTTTGTCTGTTAAGATATGTAATTGTATACGTAGCTGTAAAATACTGCACTGACATGTATGTTTTATTATCAATACTGGACCGATACTAGGCTTCTCTGGCTATCGGTCCAGATATCTGTATAAGCATTATTGTAAAAAGAAATGTAAATAAAGCACTTGACTTGACTTGAAGTATGCAAATTTTAGTGGGAGGGGAAGATCGTGTGTCTCGAGTATGCGACATAAAACGCTGAAGTTAAGTGGTATGTTAGTGTTGATTAGTCGTTCTGTAAACCTCCGAGCAAGTTTCAAAAAAATTCAGCGTGGCGTAGTGGTAAAGTACTTGGCTCAGTATCCGAAGGTGCTACGTTCGACTCCTCGCTTTTTTTTGCCCTGATGCTTTCTTCTTTGTTTTCTATGCAATTATTTAGGTATGGCAGCTAGAGCCGATGGTCCTGACGGTTTAGAGCCGTTTTGCGATCCGTTGGTTTCCAGCATCAATCACACTCTAATCCATCACACGCCAGCATACACCATATGCCACCGTATTCCAGCACCATAATCCACCATAGTGATGGATGGTGGAATCTACCATTCCTATGGTGGACAGATTTTCAATAGGGATGGCGAAACCGAGGCTACTGGCTGTCGCAGCTTTGGCACCAGCCACTGTGCATGCGGTCATAGACAGCCGTCACGCATTTCCCTGGCGCCTAGCAACATCGAGAATGAAACAAATTGGCCGCACATTAAAAACGGCTTTGAGTCTTTTAGGGAGTTTTAGGCTCGGCTCTTAACTTGCATCCTAAAGGTTCTACGCCAAACCCCTTAAATAAGAGAGTCAAAAGCATATTTTATTTCCATCCTTTTAAACAGACTGAAAAGAGGGAACTAAAAGTGTCTTTAGGAGGTAACCTTGGTGTTTTTATTTAGCTCATTACGGGGGGCTTGAGTGGCTCGCATAGGTAGTTTTTCTACTTCTTATGAAAGGTTTTAAAACCCTGTCATATACGCCGCCCTAGAGAGATTGCAAAGAAAGAACTATTTCAGGCACAATGTTAGAGTTTTACGGACATTTCTTGCTACTATTGATCGCTGGGACATATAAGAAAACGGAGATCAAATTATCAAAGCACAACTATGACATTTGCATAAAGAACGCACGACACAGGAATCGAACTCGCGACCAGACGCACCGAAAGCAAGCACAGTAACCATTACACTACCGCGCCACCACTTTCTTGCTTGTTTTTTCACGTGGTTATATATGTACACAGCGGCTGGTAACCCGTCGGCGGCACCTCAAACTTTTGTTCTCGTAGCAACGGCATGTGTTTGCGCTTGCATAAGGCTAGTGCATAAATCCGCCTTTTTCACGGTGCCACGGCGCACGCGCCCTTCCCCTGGCGGGAAAGTCGCAAAACGATGTGGTAGGGCCTCCGTGCGCCTTCCGTTCTTGGAGGCTGTTGTTCGGAAGAGCACGGTTATCTCGGATCACCCGGCGAAGCTCCGACTCCCTACCAGAACGGCAGAGGGCAGCACAGGAAAATAGAAAAGGCGGATTGCGGGGCGTCATGCGGGTCAAAGTAAACACCTTCGGCTCCGAATTATTCGGTTCGTCGTATCGTGCTGCTAGAAAAATGGCAAACGTGTGCCCTCTTGACAGTTTTCAATATCTTCACCCTCTTGACTGCTTCTTCACAAGGTGACAATGCTTCGCTAGCCCGAAATTGGTGGATACCAGCGTGACAAAGGCATCGTCAGATGGCCAAACGTTATGTGCATTCTATGGGCTTATGCTGTGGAGCTATTTTCGTTATTTCTGCCGCGAACTGCACGCGACCCGTGGCAGTGGCGTGTTCTGAGCTGCCTGAAGACCGCCTGTGTTTCAATTCAGTAAAGGTACAGCTCGGATTCTCGGAGACCTCATACGTCTTTATTGAAACAGTGGAGATTCTTGTTTCTCATATGCTTGGTACCTTTACGGCTCAATTTTTATGAAGTGACAACGCGCATTACAAGTTTGAGTATCACGCATAAAGGAGCAAAGTAAGTATGCAAACACATTGTAGGCATCAGATACAGCGAGGTAACTGCGCAAGAGATTGTGTAAATAATTAAGTTATCGGGTTTAAAATGGCACAACTTTTCAGTGGGTTATGAGGAACGCCGTAGGGGAGAACTTCACTTTAATTTTTACGGGGATTCGTTAACTTCAGCCTAACGCAAAGCAAAAAGTGTGCTTTTTTTCATTCATCTCCGATCACAATTTTGCGCAGTGAATGAGAATCTTATCCGTGACCACAGGCACAGCAGCTCGAAAGCATGCTGCCGCCAACGCTGTACCTTGTTTAAAAGTGCAAAGCACATGTCACGACAGAAATTGAGTACGTTCACATACATGCCACGCAAATATTTCTGAATGCGCCAGTCACCGCGAACACGCAGAAGTTGGCATTCGAAGACGATAAGATTTTTTTATGGATGTCATCTACAACAAGCAAATCGCATGCAGCGTGCTTTATAGGCAGTGATCCTTCCTTTTAAAAGCTGTAACTTCAGCAAATAGGAATTCGCAGAAATTTCTGTCGAATGAATTCAAACACACGCAGCGAGGCTATGCAGAAAGATCCCGCCGGGGGGAACTTTCTTGCCAACCAGCACCTACTCCGAGAGAGGGGATTGTGGGTGGGATGCTCGCAGTGACGTCACACTGTTTGCAAACAGGGGAGTGGTCTATTCCCGCGCCTCTTTTCTTCTGACCAATCCCCCTCGCACGCTCAGTGACTCAAGCTTGCTCATGGGCAATTTGACGTACCCCTGAGCTTATCGATTCGCCCTTTACCCTACGAAATGGTGCCTTTACCCTGCGGTGAAGCAGTTCTGGCCACGCAGTCCATATTTTCATTTTCCTGTGCTACCTTCTGCCGTTTTGCAGAGCCCGAGACTACCTAGAGCAGTACTGCCAGAACGAAAGCCTCCGAGATAAATAAGCGTCTCGCTACTTTACCGCTACGGGAAGGGTGCTCCCCCGCGTCGCTATGACACGTGCTCATGTGGGGCAAGCCCTCCTCGGCCGCTGGCTGCGCGCCGATGATATCTCGCTGACGTCGTGTCATGTTCCCGAAGTGGGCGGAGTCACGGCGTCAGGCTACCCCTTCCCCCTCCCTACGGCGGATAATTGTGGGGAAGCCACACGAAAATTGGAAACCAGCTGAAGCGGATGTTCTAGCCCCTGTAAATTCCTTATTGTAGCACGTATTCGCAAAATTCTTGCTGCAGCATGTTCACATAGGAAAAGTGCGCATATTTCTCTCCATTACGGTGTTTGGACCTTGGAGTTGTTTACCGGCCCTCTGCTTAAAAAAAGTGTGCACCGGTAGCACACGTTTCAGTTCCTTTTGTTACTACGTTGTTTGTATATAAGATATTATCACGCGCGTGTCTAATTGCACTTTTACTGTATTCCGTTTATGCCCACAAAGACTGTGAGAAAACCGCGCCTAAAGTGTTCGAGACGATTCACGATTGTAGCAGATCATTTTGTTAAGATTGCGTGCAAGACGCGAACACTAAAGATTATTCCAGAGCTTGCGCGACGACCAGAGATAAGGCTAGAATGTTCGACGCGTGATCTATAAAAGCCGGCGCGTTCCAACGATGATGAGTTGATCGACGGCCGACGCTCCATTCGCCGCTATCTGTGCCAGTGTGTTTAGCTGTAATCTGACTTTACGTTTCACGGCCACAAATTCGGCCAAATAAACAGTTTCTTCTTTGACCCGCTGACTGTTGCCTTCGTCGACGTCACGACCACGTGACATCTGGTGGTGGTGCTTCCCGGTCCATGTACCGAACGCCCCCTCCAGCCATGAGCCAAGCCCACTCCGTGAAAAGGACATCGACGCCAACGCTGAGCAGCGAGCCAGCCGCAGGCAACAAGGGCTACCTCCAGAGTTCGGGCCCCTACCGGATAAGACGCGAAAGCCCAAGGCAACAACCACTACTGCGACAGCTATGACAGCCACTGCACCAACTCCCGGAACGGTCGTGATGCAGCAGCCAAGGGAGTCACCGACTTTCCGTGGATCATCTTTTGAAGACCCGGCGACGTGGCTGGAGACGTACGACCGAGTGGCCAGCCTCAACCACTGGGACGCGGAAGAGAAGCTACGTCGCGTCTACTTCTACTTGAAAGACGCGGAGAGAACCTGGTTTGAGAACCGCGAGTCTGCACTTCAAACCTGGGATCTCTTCCGCGGCGCATTCCTGGGCACGTTCACAAGCGTCGCCGGCAAGGAAAGGGCCGCTTCTTCGCTGGAGAAACGGGTGCAACTGCCAAGTGAGAAAGTGGCGATCTTCGTCGAAGAAATGACGCGGCTCTTCCGGCACGCTGACCCCGACATGCCCGAGGAGAAGGTCCGTTTGCTCATGCGAGGGGTCAAGCAAGAACTATTCACTGGGCTGATACGGAACCCACCGACAACCATCCAGGAATTCCTGTCGGAAGCAACAGCGATCGAGAAGACGCTGGAAATGCGATCCCGCCAGTACAATCGCCCAACGAGTCAAGACAGCCCAGCCGCTTATGCTCTCGACGACTTGCGCGAAACGATCCGAGCGAACGTGCAGGAGGAACTGAGCATGCTTTTACCCTCACCACAGCCGCAAGTGGACTCCATCGCAGACATCGTTCGAGAGGAAATCCAGCAGTCGATGGGCACCTCTGAACCGCCACGGCCCCAGCCGCAAGCCATGAGCTACGCGGCTGCAGCCCAACGCTACGCTCCCGCCCCACGCCCAGGTCAAGAGGTCGCACCGCCGCATTTCCGCCGCCAGACAGCGCCGCTACCACCACCGACGCCATACCGTCCACCCGCCGGCCAGCACTACGCTCCGAGGAAGACCGGCGTTTGGCGCGCCCCTGACCACCGCCCACTCTGCTACCATGCGGAGAAGCTGGCCACATCTACCGCCGCTGCCAATTCCACCAGATGGGACTACGCGGCTTCGCCGTCAATGCGCCTTGTCCACAGCGGGGTGAACGACCGCAAGAGATCGCCGACTACCTGGCAGAAGCGCAATGGACGCCGCGAAGTCCTCCGCGATCGCCGTCGCCAGGCCGCTACACCTCACCGCACCGCCGCCAGTGCACCGGCCCAAACCGGGACCGGTCGTGTAGCCCGTATCCGGGAAACTAAGGGCAGCAACCGATGGAGGTGCGGTTGCTGTACGACGAAATGCCGAAGATCCTCCACGGCCGCCGACGACGATAACGCGACGAAACCTGCAGAACAGGACGCCAAGCAGACGACGCCCTGCTGACAAAACGTCATGGGCCGAAGAAGACGTGACGACGCAACATGGAAGCAGAGCAACATTTCGACGCAGCCGTGATCCGACGCCGCGACCCAACCGCAACGCACGACGACGAACCAGCGACCTCGACGTAATATTCGACGGCCACAACGTCGCCGCTCTCGTCGACACTGGAGCCGACTATTCCGTCGTCAGTGGGCCTTTCGCGACAAAGTTGAAGAAAGTGAAAACTGCTTGGCAAGGCCCGGAAATCGGGACCGCTGGGGGTCATCTAATAACGCCGGCCGGTGTTTGCACAGCAAGAGTCACCATCAATAACAGGACTTATCCCGCCAGCTTTCTAATTCTGCAGCACTGCTCCAGGGATGTGATGCTGAGGATGGACTTCCTAAGTCAACACGGCGCCGTCATCGACCTGAGGTCTGAGTCGATAACAGTGACTTCAGAAAAAGCGCTCGCGCCCCACGCGACGCCGGAGAATCGTGCTTTGAATGTAATTGAAGAGCAGGTCACCGTTCCGCCTCTCTCCGGCGTCGTCATTTCCGTCGGCACTGAAATACCCGCTAACCTTGAAGGCGTCGTCGAGGGCGATCAGCACCTGCTTGTGAACCGTCAGATTTGCGTCGCAAGAGGCATCGCCGAGTTGCGCGACGGCAAAGCAAAGGTACTGCTGACAACCTTCAGCCAGGAATATAGGCACCTCAACATTGGTACCACGGTCGCCTACATCGCTAAATTCGTGGACACCAGCAATGCTTTCGCCCTCTCCGATACTGTCGAACATTCTTCGACGAATCGAGGTCCCGAAACAGATTTCCACGTCAACCCCAGCCTCCCAAAGTAGAAGCAACACCAGCTCAAAAATCTGCTCCTGCAATTCAAGGACTGCTTCTCATTGTCATCAAGAATTCGACAGACCCCAGTCGCCAAACATCGTATCATAACCGAAGAAAGTGCCCCACCTGTCCGTCAGAGCCCGTATCGAATTTCAACGCGAGAACATGAAGCCGTAAAGAATCAAGTTGTCGAAATGCTACGCGACGACATAATCCAGCCGTCCAAGAGTCCGTCTCCCGTGGTGTTGGTGAAGAAGGACGGGACGCTACGTTTCTGTGTCGACTATCGTCGCCTGAACAAGATCACGAAGGACGTGTACCCCCCTCCCACGGATAGACGACGCCCTGGATCGACTCCACAACGCGAAGTACTTTTCGTCGATGGACCTCAAGACAGGCTACTGGCAAATCGAAGTCGACGAGAGAGACCGAGAAAAAACTGCTTTCATAACTCCAGACGGCCTGTTCGAGTTCAAGGTAATGCCGTTTGTTCTTTGCTCGGCCCCCGCGACCTTCCAAGGCGTTATGAATTCCAGTACTGGCCGGCTTGAAGTGGCAGACTTGCCTTGTGTACTTGGACGACGTCGTTGTGTTTTCCTCGAATTTCGACGAACACCTGCGGCGCCTTGAAGCTGTACTTCAAGCAATCAAGACCTCCGGACTTACCCTGAAGCTTCAAAAGTGCCGCTTCGCCTACAAGGAACTCGTGTTCTTGGGCCACGTGATAAGCAAGTCCGGAGTACGCCCCGACCCTCAGATGACAGCCGCCATTGCTACGTTCCCGCCATCTGCCGACAAGAAGGCCGTGCGCCGATTTCTCGGCCTGTGTGCCCTACTACAGGTGCTTCGTCAAAAACTTTGCCCGCATCGCCGAGCCACTCACTAACCTTACCAGGACTGACGTCGAGTTCAAGTGGGAAACGCCGCAGGAGAAAGCATTTCAAGAACTAAACGACGCGTACAAACGCCTCCGTTACTTGCGCATTTCGACGAACACGCAGAAACAGAAGTACACACCGACGCAAGCAGCGTGGGACTCGGCGCCGTCCTTGTGCAGAGGACGGACGGACTGGAAAGGGTCATCAGTTATGCTAGCCGGTCGCTATCCAAGGCAGACGCCAACTATTCCACAACATAAAAGGAGTGCCTCGCCATCATCTGGGCTACGTCAAAGTTTCGCCCCTACCTCTATGGCAGGCCCTTCAAAGTTGTGAGCGACCACCACGCCTTGTGTTGGCTAGCTAACTTGTAGGACCCTTCAGGTCGTCTCGCAAGATGGAGTCTAAGGCTTCAAGAATTCGACATCGCCGTCGTTTACAAGTCCGGCCGAAAACATTCTGACGCCGACTGCTTGTCTCGCGCCCCCGTCGACCCGCCGCAGCAGGACGACCACGAGGATGACTTCTTCTTTGGAACCATAATTACCGACGACTTCGCCGAACGACAGAGAGCCGACCCGGAACTCAGGGGCCTTATAGAGTACCTCGAAGGCAAGACACCGATTTTTCCGAAGCCATTCGGGCGGGGACTCGCATCATTTCTCTTGCGAAACAGCGTTCTCATAAAGAAGAATTTGTCGCCGCTTCGAGCCGACTACCTTCTCGTAGTGGCTTGAGCAATGCGTCCAGAAGTCCTGCAGGCACTACACGACGACCCGACGGCTGGACACCTCGGACATTCCCGCACGCTCGCCAGAGTACAGGAAAAGTACTACTGGCCGCGCCTTGCCGCCGACGTCGCCCGCTACGTAAGGACGTGCCGAGACTGTCAGCGACGGAAGACACCGCCCACAAGACCAGCAGGCTTCCTTCAGCCGATCGAGCCTCCTCGGAGACCGTTCCAGCAGATCGGGATGGACCTCATGGGGCCGTTCCCAACGTCGACTTGCGGAAATAAATGGATCGTCGTGGCTACCGACTACCTCACCCGCTACGCCGAAACAAAGGCCCTGCCCAAAGAAAGCGCCGCCGAGGTAGCCAAGTTCTTCGTCGAGAGCATCGTCCTGCGTCATGGCGCAACAGAGGTTCCCATCACCGACAGAGGTACGGCCTTTACTGCGGAGCTAACTCAGGCGATCTTGAGATACAGCCAGACGAGCCACCGCGGACCACCGCCTACCACCCACAGACCAATGGCCTCACCGAGCGTCTCAACAAGACCATCGCCGACATGCTGGCAATGTACGTCGACGTCGAGCACAAGACGTGCGATGCCATCCTTGGTTGACGTGGATGCCATCCAAGACGTGGATGCCATCCAAGTTGGTCTACGGACGCAGCCCGACAACGACGCTCGACGCGATGTTACCAAACGTCACCGAGGAAGAAAACGTTGACGTTACCGCCTACCTACAGCGCGCCGAAGAAGCCAGGCAACTCGCCCGTCTGCGTATCCAGTGCCAGCAAATGACCGACAGCCTTCGCTACAACCTTCCACGACGCTTCGTGGAATGCCAGCCTGGCGACCGTGTGTGGGTCTGGACAACCATACTCCGACGTGGACTTTGTGAAAAGCTTCTTCGGCGATACTTCGGGCCTTACAAGGTGCTTTGACGTGTAGGCGCTCTAGACTACGAGGTCGTTCCCGACGGCATTACGAACTCTCAGCGGCGCCGCTCGCGGCCTGAAGTCGTCCATGTCGTGCGCCTGGTTGTTATTTATTGTTGCATGGATTTACCCCCCCCCCCCCCCGGGTGTTCTGTTTAAAGCATCGGGGCGATGCTTTTTCAGAGGGGGGCATTGTCACGCGCGTTTCTAATTTCACTTTGACTGTATTCCGTTTACGCCCACAAAGACTGTGAGCAAACCGCGCCTGCAATGTTCGAGAAGGTTCACGATTGTAGCAGATAATTTTGTTAAGATTGCGTGCAAGACGCGAACACTCAAGATTATTCCAGAGCTTGCGCGACGACCAGAAATAAGGCTAGAATGTTCGACGCGTGATCTATAAAAGCCGGCGCGTTCCAATGATGATCAGTTGATCGACGGCCGACGCTCCGTTCGCCGCTATCTGTGCCAGTGTGTATAGCTGTATTCTGACTTTACGTTTCACGGCCAGAAGTTCGGCCAAATAAACAGTTTCTTCTTTGACCGGCTGACTGTTGCCTTCGTCGACGTCACGACCACGTGACAATATACGCTTTGATAAATCAAGGTAAAATATAATAGGATAAGGTAACATGCCCAAAATTACCCTAAACCGAATCACATTAATTATTGCATGCTGCTCTGACAATGAATTGGCGTCAAAATAAGTGAAGTGTCCACGTTCACAGAAAATGAAAAAGGAAGGCGTGAGCATGGACATTTATTCGCAACGCCCACGAACTACAAGTGTCGCGCTGTACGATTCAAGATGGCGCCCGAAGGATGGGACGCGCGGACGTACGGTCCGTGCCACTTTTACCGGATGAAGTCGTGAGCTGCACTGAAATGAGTATGAGACCAAGGTACTTTCCCAAATCATGAAACCTCGTCGCCTAATCATTTGCCGCGGTGTGAAAGGTTGTATTTCAGCTCAGTTACCATGCATGAACCATATGCTTTGCAAAATCCTGTGCGTGTTACAGAAAATTGTGTGAACTAGAATTGACGTATGAACTGAACGACACTCCGAGGTAGCGCGTACCGAGGCTGCATGACGGATTTGCCGCAGAAGTAGGCCGCGAGCGAGTACCGCCATCAGTGCATCACGGAACCGAATGTTTAATGTGGTCATAGTTTGCAAACATATTACGCCGTCGTCATTACTTGCGCAGTCAGGAACACAACACGGGGTTGCTTCTTCAACGGAACACCAGAATGTAACATCCCATTCAGTGGCGCTTGTGTCACAGCCATGCTGAGACTCTGGCCGTGCGCAATTCACTGCACTCGTATGTTGCAGGTTCGATCAGCACGGTCGAAACAAGAATATCGAAAAGAATGCAGACGTGTGCTTTTTTACAACGTCGAATTCATCGACGTTGCCAAAATTCGTCGAACA
>JALIZH010025210.1:0-12743 GCA_030522465.1 Rhipicephalus appendiculatus | reverse complement strand
CGAACACACCCGTGACACGGAAACGAGACCGATGAAGCCATGAAGAAAGTTCATGAGCACATGACGACATTTGCCGCTCATTACATTCACAGCCATGCCTGCTTACCGCGCCATCGATGTCGAGAGCAACACGGCATCGCGCTGTGAAGTGAACCTGAACAGCGACTGCACATTCAGCAGATTGCAAAAGTTAGCCCAAGCATGCAAGATTCACCTAGTGACCAAGCAAATGGTGTCTTGCCCGAAGTCACGAACACTAACACTTCCATACCTATCGAACACACCCGTGACACGAAACGAGACCGATGAAACCATGAAGAAAGTTCATGAGCACATGAAAACATTTGCCGCTCGCTACATTCACAGTCATGCCGCTTACCGCGCCATCAATGCCGAGAGCAACACGGCATCGCGCTGTGAAGTGAACCTGAACAGCGACTGCACATTCAGCAGATTGCAAAAGATAGCACAAGCATGCAAGGTTCACCTAGTGTCCAAGTAAATGGCGTCTTCCATGAAGTCACTGAATACATACTCTTCCGTACCTAGCGAACATACCCGTGACACGAAACGAGACCGATGAAGCCATGAAGAGAGTTCATGAGCAGATGATGACATTTGCCGCTCATTACATTCAAAATCATGCCGCTTACCGCGCCATCGATGTCGAGAGCAACACGGCATCGCGCTGGGAAGTGAACCTGAACAGCGACTGCACATTCAGCAGATTGCAAAAGTTAGCACAAGCATGCAAGGTTCACCTAGTGTCCAAGTAAATGGCGTCTTCCATGAAGTCACTGAATACATACTCTTCCGTACCTAGCTAACATACCCGTGACACGAAACGAGACCGATGAAGCCATGAAGAGAGTTCATGAGCAGATGATGACATTTGCCGCTCATTACATTCAAAATCATGCCGCTTACCGCGCCATCGATGTCGAGAGCAACACGGCATCGCGCTGGGAAGTGAACCTGAACAGCGACTGCACATTCAGCAGATTGCAAAAGTTAGCACAAGCATGCAAGATTCACCTAGTTTCCAAGTAAATGGCGTCTTCCATGAAGTCACTGAATACATACTCTTCCGTACCTAGCGAACATACCCGTGACACGAAACGAGACCGATGAAGCCGTGAAGAGAGTTCATGAGCACATGACGACATTTGCCGCTCATTACATTCAAAATCATGCCGCTTACCGCGCCATCGATGCCGAGAGCAACACGGCATCGCGCTTGAAAGTGAACCTGAACAGCGACTGCACGTTCAGCAGATTGCAAAAGTAAGCGCAAACTCGCAAGATTCACCTAGAGTCCAAGTAAATGGTGTCTTCCATGAAGTCACTGAATACATACTCTTCCGTACCTAGCGAACATACCCGTGACACGAAACGAGACCGATGAAGCGATGAAGAGCGTTCATGAGCACATGACGACATTTGCCGCTCATTACATTCAAAATCATGCCGCTTAGCGCGCCATCGATGCCGAGAGCAACACGGCATCGCGCTGTGAAGTGAACCTGAACAGCGACTGCACATTCAGCAGATTGCAAAAGTTAGCACAAGCATGCAAGATTCACCTAGTGTCCAAGTAAATGGCGTCTTCCATGAAGTCACTGAATACATACCCTTCCGTACCTAGCGAACAAACCCGTGACACGAAACGAGACCGATGAAGCCATGAAGAGAGCTCATGAGCACATGACATTTGCCGCTCATTACATTCACAATCATGCCGCTTACCGCGCCATCAATGCCGAGAGCAACACGGCATCGCGCTGTGAAGTGAACCTGAACAGCAACTGTACATTCAGCAGATTGCAAAAGTTAGCCCAAGCTTGCAAGATTCACCTAGTGACCAAGCAAATGGTGTCTTGCACGAAGTCACGAACACTAACACTTCCGTACCTAGCGAGCACACCCGTGACATGAAACGAGACCGATGAAGCCATGAAGAAAGTTCATGAGCACATGACGACATTTGCCGCTCATTACATTCACAGTCATTCCGCTTACCGCGCCATCAATGGCGAGAGCAACACGGCATCGCGCTGTGAAGTGAACCTGAACAGCGACTGTACATTCAGCAGATTGCAAAAGTTAGCCCAAGCTTGCAAGATTCACCTAGTGACCAAGCAAATGGTGTCTTGCACGAAGTCAGAACACTAACACTTCCGTACCTTGCGAACACACCCGTGACAGGAAACGAGACCGATGAAGTCATGAAGAGAATTCATGAGCACATGACGACATTTGCCACTCATTACATTCACAGTCATGCCGCTTACCGCGCCATCACTGCCGAGAGCAACATGGTATCGCGCTGTGAAGTGAACCCGAACAACGACTGCACATTCAGCAGATTGCAAAAGTTAGTCCAAGCCCAAAGAGAGTTCATGAGCACATTACATTTGCGGCTCATTACATTCACAAGCATGCCGCTTACCGCGCCATCGATAACGAGAGCAACACGGCATCGCGCTGTGAAGTGAACCTGAACGGCGACTGCACATTCAGCAGATTCCAAAATTTAGCTCAAGCTCGCAAGATTCACCTGGTGTCCAAGTATATGGCGTCTTGCACGGAGTCACTGAATACATACCCTTCCGTACCTAGCGAACACAACCGTGACACGAAACGAGACCGATGAAGCCATGAAGCGAGCTCATGAGCACATGACAACATTCGCCGCTCATTACATTCAGTAGATTGCAAAAGTTAGCCCAAGCTTGCCAGATTCACCTAGTGACCAAGCAAATGGTGTCTTGCACGAAGTCACGAACACTAACACTTCCGTACTTAGCGAACACACCCGTGACACGAAACGATACCGATGAAGCCATGAAGAAAGTTCATGAGCACATGACGACATTTGCCGCTCATTACATTCACAGTCATGCTGCTTACCGCGCCATCAATGCCGGGAGCAACACGGCATCGCGCTGTGAAGTGAACCTGAACAACGACTGCACATTCAGCAGATTGCAAAAGTTAGCCCAAGCTTGCAAGATTCACCTGGTGTCCAAGCAAATGGTGTCTTGCACGAAGTCACGAACACTAACACTTCCGTACCTAGCGAACGCACCCGTGACACGAAACGAGACCGATGAAGCCATGAAGAGAGTTCATGAGCACATGACGACATTTGCCACTCATTACATTCACAGTCATGCTGCTTACCGCGCCATCAATGCCGAGAGCAACACGGCATCGCGCTGTGAAGTGAACCTGAACAGCGACTGCACATTCAGCAGATTGCAAAAGTTAGCCCAAGCTTGCCAGATTCACCTAGTGACCAAGCATATGGTGTCTTGCACGAAGTCACGAACACTAACACTTCCGTACCTAGCGAACACAACCGTGACACGAAACGAGACCGATGAAGCCATGAAGAGAGTTCATGAGCACATGGCGACATTTGCTGCACATTGCATTTAGAATCATGCCGCTTACCGCGCCATCGATGCCGGGAGCAACACGGCATCGCGCTGTGAAGTGAACCTGAACAGCGACTGCACATTCAGCAGATTGCAAAATTTCGCTCAAGCTCGCAAGATTCACCTGGTGTCCAAGTAAATGGCGTCTTGCACGAAGTCACTGAATACATACCCTTCCGTACCTAGCGAACAAACCCGTCACACGAAACGAGACCGATGAAGCCATGAAGAGAGCTCATGAGCACATGACATTTGCCGCTCATTACATTCAAAATCATGCCGCTTAGCGCGCCATCGATGCCGAGAGCAACACGGCATCGCGCTGTGAAGTGAACCTGAACAGCGACTACACATTCAGCAGATTGCAAAAGTTAGCACAAGCATGCAAGATTCACCTAGTGTCCAAGTAAATGGCGTCTTCCATGAAGTCACTGAATACATACCCTTCCGTACCTAGCGAACAAACCCGTGACACGAAACGAGACCGATGAAGCCATGAAGAGAGCTCATGAGCACATGACATTTGCCGCTCATTACATTCACTATCATGCCGCTTACCGCGCCATCAATGCCGAGAGCAACACGGCATCGCGCTGTGAAGTGAACCTAAACAGCGACTGTACATTCAGCAGATTGCAAAAGTTAGCCCAAGCTTGCAAGATTCACCTAGTGACCAAGCAAATGGTGTCTTGCACGAAGTCACGAACACTAACACTTCCGTACCTAGCGAGCACACCCGTGACATGAAACGAGACCGATGAAGCCATGAAGAAAGTTCATGAGCACATGACGACATTTGCCGCTCATTACATTCACAGTCATTCCGCTTACCGCGCCATCAATGGCGAGAGCAACACGGCATCGCGCTGTGAAGTGAACCTGAACAGCGACTGTACATTCAGCAGATTGCAAAAGTTAGCCCAAGCTTGCAAGATTCACCTAGTGACCAAGCAAATCGTGTCTTGCACGAAGTCAGAACACTAACACTTCCGTACCTTGCGAACACACCCGTGACAGGAAACGAGACCGATGAAGTCATGAAGAGAATTCATGAGCACATGACGACATTTGCCACTCATTACATTCACAGTCATGCCGCTTACCGCGCCATCACTGCCGAGAGCAACATGGTATCGCGCTGTGAAGTGAACCCGAACAACGACTGCACATTCAGCAGATTGCAAAAGTTAGCCCAAGCCCAAAGAGAGTTCATGAGCACATTACATTTGCGGCTCATTACATTCACAAGCATGCCGCTTACCGCGCCATCGATAACGAGAGCAACACGGCATCGCGCTGTGAAGTGAACCTGAACGGCGACTGCACATTCAGCAGATTCCAAAATTTAGCTCAAGCTCGCAAGATTCACCTGGTGTCCAAGTATATGGCGTCTTGCGCGGAGTCACTGAATACATACCCTTCCGTACCTAGCGAACACAACCGTGACACGAAACGAGACCGATGAAGCCATGAAGCGAGCTCATGAGCACATGACAACATTCGCCGCTCATTACATTCAGTAGATTGCAAAAGTTAGCCCAAGCTTGCCAGATTCACCTAGTGACCAAGCAAATGGTGTCTTGCACGAAGTCACGAACACAAACACTTCCGTACTTAGCGAACACACCCGTGACACGAAACGATACCGATGAAGCCATGAAGAAAGTTCATGAGCACATGACGACATTTGCCGCTCATTACATTCACAGTCATGCTGCTTACCGCGCCATCAATGCCGGGAGCAACACGGCATCGCGCTGTGAAGTGAACCTGAACAACGACTGCACATTCAGCAGATTGCAAAAGTTAGCCCAAGCTTGCAAGATTCACCTGGTGTCCAAGTAAATGGCGTCTTGCACGGAGTCACTGAATACATGCTCTTCCGTACCAAGCGAACATAACCGTGGCACGAAACGAGACCGATGTAGACATGAAGAGAGTCCATGAGGACATGGCGACATTTGCTGCTTATTGCATTTACAATCATGCCGCTTACCGCGCCAACGATGCCGAGAGCAACACGGCATCGCGCTGTGAAGTGAACCTGAACAGCGACTGCACATTCAGTAGATTGCAAAAGTTAGCCCAAGCTTGCCAGATTCACCTAGTGACCAAGCATATGGTGTCTTGCACGAAGTCACGAACACTAACACTTCCGTACCTAGCGAACACAACCGTGACACGAAACGAGACCGATGAAGCCATGAAGAGAGTTCATGAGCACATGGCGACATTTGCTGCACATTGCATTTAGAATCATGCCGCTTACCGCGCCAATCGATGCCGGGAGCAACACGGCATCGCGCTGTGAAGTGAACCTGAACAGCGACTGCACATTCAGCAGATTGCAAAATTTCGCTCAAGCTCGCAAGATTCACCTGGTGTCCAAGTAAATGGCGTCTTGCACGAAGTCACTGAATACATACCCTTCCGTACCTAGCGAACAAACCCGTGACACGAAACGAGACCGATGAAGCCATGAAGAGAGCTCATGAGCACATGACATTTGCCGCTCATTACATTCACAATCATGCCGCTTACCGCGCCATCAATGCCGAGAGCAACACGGCATCGCGCTGTGAAGTGAACCTGAACAGCGACTGTACATTCAGCAGATTGCAAAAGTTAGCCCAAGCTTGCAAGATTCACCTAGTGACCAAGCAAATGGTGTCTTGCACGAAGACAGGAACACTAACACTTCCGTACCTAGCGAGCACACCCGTGACATGAAACGAGACCGACGAAGCCATGAAGAAAGTTCATGAGCACATGACGACATTTGCCGCTCATTACATTCACAGTCATTCCGCTTACCGCGCCATCAATGGCGAGAGCAACACGGCATCGCGCTGTGAAGTGAACCTGAACAGCGACTGTACATTCAGCAGATTGCAAAAGTTAGCCCAAGCTTGCAAGATTCACCTAGTGACCAAGCAAATGGTGTCTTGCACGAAGTCACGAACACTAACACTTCCGTACCTTGCGAACACACCCGTGACAGGAAACGAGACCGATGAAGTCATGAAGAGAATTCATGAGCACATGACGACATTTGCCACTCATTACATTCACAGTCATGCCGCTTACCGCGCCATCACTGCCGAGAGCAACATGGTATCGCGCTGTGAAGTGAACCCGAACAACGACTGCACATTCAGCAGATTGCAAAAGTTAGCCCAAGCCCAAAGAGAGTTCATGAGCACATTACATTTGCGGCTCATTACATTCACAAGCATGCCGCTTACCGCGCCAACGATAACGAGAGCAACACGGCATCGCGCTGTGAAGTGAACCTGAACGGCGACTGCACATTCAGCATATTCCAAAATTTAGCTCAAGCTCGCAAGATTCACCTGGTGTCCAAGTAAATGGCGTCTTGCACGGAGTCACTGAATACATACCCTTCCGTACCTAGCGAACACAACCGTGACACGAAACGAGACCGATGAAGCCATGATGCGAGCTCATGAGCACATGACAACATTCGCCGCTCATTACATTCAGTAGATTGCAAAAGTTAGCCCAAGCTTGCCAGATTCACCTAGTGACCAAGCAAATGGTGTCTTGCACGAAGTCACGAACACTAACACTTCCGTACTTAGCAAACACACCCGTGACACGAAACGATACCGATGAAGCCATGAAGAAAGTTCATGAGCACATGACGACATTTGCCGCTCATTACATTCACAGTCATGCTGCTTACCGCGCCATCAATGCCGAGAGCAACACGGCGTCGCGCTGTGAAGTGAACCTGAACAGCGACTGCACATTCAGCAGATTGCAAAAGTTAGCCCAAGCTTGCACGATTCACCTAATGACCAAGCAAATGGTGTCTTGCACGAAGTCACGAACACTAACACTTCCGTACCTAGCGAACGCACCCGTGACACGAAACGAGACCGATGAAGCCATGAAGAGAGTTCATGAGCACATGACGACATTTGCCACTCATTACATTCACAGTCATGCTGCTTACCGCGACATCAATGCCGAGAGCAACACGGCATCGCGCTGTGAAGTGAACCTGAACAGCGACTGCACATTCAGCAGATTGCAAAAGTTAGCCCAAGCTTGCCAGATTCACCTAGTGACCAAGCATATTGCCGCGCGTATGTGCCAGTGGCAAGGACAACGAAGCAGCGCGAGTGTTTTTGGCCGAGCGCAGGGACAAAGAAGACGTTGCAGTGTTTTCGGTCTTTGATAAAACGTATTTGTTTGTGATCCTCCGTGTGCTCGTCGATCCCACGTCGTTACACTGGTGGAGGTGCTGGGTAAGCTTCATGCTTGGCACTCCCTCGCGGAGCAGACGATCGAGCCCGGAATCGCCACCACGCGTCGAAACACCGGTCCACCGATTCAGTCGCCGTCTGCTAGGCCTGGCGCCCGAGCTCAACCCTCTGCCTGGAAGTTCCAGCAATCGCTCGCCTCCTTCAGTCACCGACATGGCCACCGCAGCTCCATCCCACGTAACATTGCAGAATCCTATGATTCCCGAGTGCTTTCATGGTGAAGCCTATGAAGACGCCCAAGATTGGCTGGACCAGTTCGAACGATGTGCGAGATACAACCAGTGGGCCACTCCAGAAGCCAAGCTTTCGAACGTCTACTTCTACCTGAAGGACAATGCTCAGACGTGGTACATCAACCGAGAAACGGGCTTGGCTACGTGGGACGATTTCCGCATCCAGCTGCTTGACACCTTTACGAGTGTCGACAGAAAGGAGAATGCGCAACGTCTCCTGGAATCTCGCATCCAGAAACCAAACGAGAGCGTTGCTATGTTCGCCGAGGACATGGCCCGTCTTTTCCGCCGAGCAGATTCCGAGATGCCCGAAGAAAGGAAGTTACGGTACCTGATGCGAGGGGTGAAGGAGCAACTGTTTGCTGGGCTTGTAAGAAATCCACCGACAACAGTAGCTGAGTTCACAAAAGAAGCCACAGCGATTGAACGGGCCCTACAGCAACGATACCGCCAGCATCACAACATGATCAACTCTGTAGCGAGTACTTCCACTATGGCTGTGAGCAGCGACAAGCCTCTGCGGGAAGTCATCCGAGAGGTTCTGCGAGACGAGCTTCGGCAGCTAGGTTTAATTCCACCAACCGAACCTACGCCCGCTTTGTCTTTTGTCGCTGATGTTGTCCGGGAAGAGGTCCGTCAGGCTCTTTCTTCGTCCGGCTATGGTGATGTGCCACGGCATCTTTCTTACGCTGACGCTGTCCGACGCCCCGTCATCACACCATCGACGCTACCGTCGACGCTACCGACTCCAACGTCTAGGCCACCACCAACCCTTCATACACAGCCGCTCTCATCGCCGTCGACTCTCCCACCACCGCCGATCTCGCCGTCGCGAAGAGTGCCGTACGGTCAACGTCCGAGCACCGCAACGTGGTTCCATGGAGAATCCCCGCTGACCTACCAGCGCCGGAAAACCGATTTGTGGCGTACCGCTGACCGCCGACCGGTCTGCTTTCATTGCGGCGAAGCAGGGCACGTCTACAGAGTATGCCGTTATCGCGACTCTCAGTACTCGAGATTTCCTTGCTATCCTGATTACGGTACGCATGATGGTCGACGCACGTACAACGACGCGCCAATGAACATACCGCCGCACAATCCAACCCCGTCCAGATCACGTTCTCCATCTCCTGCTCAGTATAATTCACCGAACCGTCGCAGTTTTGCCGACGTCAACAGGGGCAGATCCCCTAGCCCCCCAACCGGGAAACTAGACGCAGCGACCTCGGGGGGGTGGGGTTGCCAATAATCGAAATTCCGAACAGCCCCCATTTCAGACGAACGACAACTCGAAGCCACCGACGCCGAAGACAATAACAACGACGAATACGACGAATGCGACAACTGCCGATGCAACCGACGTCGTCAGCGCTGACCTCGTCGTTCACATTGACGGCCATCAAGTGACGGCTCTGGTTGACACTGGCTCTCACTTTTCCATAATAAGCCTACAGCTAGCCGACAGACTAAAGAAAGTAAAGATGCCATGGTACGGACCCAGTATACGAACTGCCGGAGGTCAGTTGATGACACCTGTTGGAAAGTGCACGGCCCCACTCTTAATTGCTGGTTCCACCTTCGTCGCCACCCTCGTCATTCTTAGTGAGTGCTGTAAACAGCTTATATTGGGAATGGACTTCTTGCGCGAATACGAGGCTGTGATTAACATCCGTGACAGAAGCGTCACGTTCGCTACGAAATCGGCCCCTGCTAATGATGAGGAGAACCAGCGGCCTCGCTTACGTATCGCCGATGACGACGTGATACTCCTGCCACGGAGTTGTTCCCTCGTACCCGTGCACTGCGACAGCTTGCAGAGCGGGACAGGCGTCGCTGAACACATCAATGAGCTCGCATTCACCTGCGGTATTTCTATTGCCAGGGCGGTCATCAATGTAATCGATGGATGCGCTGAACTTCTGTTGACTAATTTCAGCATGGAACGCCGACGCATTGTTAGAGGCACAGCCATCGCCTACTTCGACGAACTTGCTCAAATCGAAGATTGCCATTTAGTGGAGGAGGCGGCAGCATCTACTGTCACTACACCGACACCTGTTGACGTTAGTACGACGTTATCGACCGTCGAGCGAGACCGCCTTCTCGCGCTGATCAACAAGTTCCACCGCTGCTTCTCATCTACGTCAAGAGTTGGTCAAACGCCGCTGACAAAACACCGCATCATTATAGATTCCGACGCCAGACCCATCCGGCAAAATCCTTATCGCGTTGCCCCAAAGGAGCGTGAGGCAATCCAAAAACAAGTCAAAACGATGCTGGAAGATGGCGTCATTCGGCCATCTAACAGTCCTTGGGCATCGCCTGTAGTGCTCGTCAAAAAGAAGGACGGCAGCTTGCGCTTCTGCGTCGACTACCGGAAGCTCAACCAGATTACAAAAAAGGATGTTTATCCGCTACCGCGTATCGACGATTCCCTGGATAGGCTACGAAACGCACGCTACTTTTCGTCGATGGATTTAAAAAGCGGGTACTGGCAAATTGAAGTAGATGAGAGAGACCGTGAGAAGACCGCCTTTGTCACGCCCGACGGACTTTATGAATTCCAGGTGCTTCCCTTCGGTTTGTGCTCGGCGCCAGCAACATTCCAGCGTCTAATGGACACTGTACTATCGGGACTTAAGTGGCAAACCTGCCTAGTGTACCTCGATGACGTGATTGTCTTTTCTGCAACGTTCGAGGAACACTTACGCAGACTGGAAGCAGTTTTTAAAGCAATACACTTGGCCGGTCTTACACTGAAACCTGAAAAGTGCCACTTTGGCTTTCACGAACTCCAATTTCTTGGACACGTCGTCAGCAGTCAAGGGATCCGACCCGATCCGGATAAAATTGCTGCCGTGGCGAATTTCCCTACGCCATCAGACAAAAAAATCCGTGCGACGTTTTTTGGGACTCTGTGCCTATTACCGACGCTTCATTGCCAATTTTTCGCGCATCGCATGGCCATTGACTCAGCTCACCAGGGAAGATATCCCTTTCGCATGGGGCGAAGACCAGCAGCGGGCATTTCACGAGCTTCGTCAACGCATGCAAACGCCTCCCGTGCTCGCCCACTTCGATGAAGACGCACCAACAATATTGCATACAGACGCTAGTAATGTCGGTCTTGGTGCAGTGCTCGTCCAGTGGCAGGACAACAGCGAAAAGGTGATTGCTTACGCAAGCAGGACGCTGTCCCGAGCCGAAGCCAATTACACGACGACCGAGAAAGAATGCCTCGCAATGGTATGGGCAGTCTTGAAATTTCGTCCTTATTTGTACGGTCGCCCGTTCACCGTTATCAGCGATCACCATTCGCTCTGTTGGTTGGTTAACTTGAAAGATCCATCCGGCCGCCTCGCACGCTGGAGTCTTCGGCTCCAAGAGTTCGATTTCACTGTCGCCTACAAATCGGGAAAACGACATGCCGATGCCGACTGTCTTTCTCGGTCTCCTGTTGAGATAGCAGCCCAAGACGACGACGACACAGCCTTTTTGGGAGTCGTGGACACTGCAGCTTTTTCACAACACCAGCGGGAAGACGCTTGAGCTGCTACCGCTCATTGATTACCTGGAAGGACGAACCAACAGCGCGCCGAAATTATTCGCCAGGGGGCTGACGTCGTACTGCATGCGCAATCACTTACTTTATAAGAAGAACTTCTCACCTGCCGGCAGCAGCTACTTGCTCGTCGTTCCCTCATCGCTTCGACGTGAGGTCCTACACGCCTGTCACAACGAACCTACCGCTGGTCACCTGGGCTACACCCGAACATTGGCAAGGATTAGGCACAACTATTACTGGCCGAGACTGGCCGTGGTCGTGAAAACTTACGTACAGACGTGTCTAGACTGCCAGCGTCGCAAACCACCACCCGTCAAGCCAGCCGGCCTGTTGCAGCCTGTCCAAGTGCCGACAACACCATTTGCACAAATCGGCATGGATTTTCTGGGCCCCTTCCCAACGTCTGCAACCGGAAATAGGTGGATAATTGTCGCCACAGATTACCTCACCCGATACGCCGAGACAGGCGCTCTGCGACGAGCAACAGCAGCTGAAGCGGCGCGATTTTTTTATCGAGGCCATCGTTTTACGACACGGTGCTCCCACAGTAGTTCTCACCGACAGAGGTACTGCGTTCATGGCCGAGCTTTTGGACACCGTTTTTCGACTAAGTGGTACCGCTCACAGGAAGACAACGGCGTATCATCCCCAGACCAACGGGCTGACTGAACGTCTCAACAGGACCCTGGCTGACATGATAAGCATGTACGTAGACGTAGAGCACAAGAACTGGGACGACATCCTGCCCTACGTCACATTCGCGTACAACACGGCTCGTCAGCAGACCACTCGGAAGACACCATTCAGTCTCGTTTACGGCCGTGAGGTTATGACAACATTAGACGCGATGCTCCCTCACAAAAATGATGGAAATGAGACGGACGCTGAAGAGTTCACACAGCTAGCAGAAGAAGCTAGACAACTTGCCAGGTTGCGAATCATCGAGCAACAAGACTCTGACGCCAGACACTACAACCTCCGGCACAGACCCGTCACATACAACGTGGGTGACAAAGTGTGGGTCTGGACACCTATTCGTCGGCGTGGGCTCTCCGAAAAGCTGTTGCGAAGATACTTCGGACCTTACGCAGTTCTGCGTCGCATCAGTGACGTCAACTACGAGGTTGTTCCGGACAGCCCTCAGTGTTCTAAGCGCCGAAGACATTCACCAGAAATTATTCACGTGCTTCGGATGAAGCCATACTTTGAGTGA
>JALIZH010025208.1:0-32253 GCA_030522465.1 Rhipicephalus appendiculatus | reverse complement strand
TGCATTGACGAAATGACGTGCGATCTGCTGCTTGGCGAAAAAACGTGTCTTTAAATATCCGCCTTATAGTGGTATTTTATTATTTTTTGGTAACTTCAATACAGAGTGCAAAGCAAAAAAAATTAACTTACGTTCACCTATGACAGTAGCCTGTGGTTTATACCGAATCCGTAATGTCCGTGCATGCATTGACGAAATGACGCGCGATCTGCTGCTTGGCGAAAAAACGTGTCTTTAAATATCCGCCTTATATTGGTATTTTATTACTTTTTTGGTAACTTCAATACAGAGTGCAACGCAACAAAAATTAACTTACGTTCAGCTATGACAGTAGCCTGTGGTTTATACCGATTCCGTAATGTCCGTGCATGCATTGACGAAACGACGCGCGATCTGCTGCTTGGCGAAAAAACGTGTCTTTAAATATCCGCCTTATATTGGTATTTTATTACTTTTTGGTAACTTCAATACAGAGTGCAACGCAACAAAAATTAACTTACGTTCAGCTATGACAGTAGCCTGTGGTTTATACCGAATCCCTAATGTCCGTGCATGCATTGACGAAATGACGCGCGATCTGCTTCTTGGCGAAAAAACGTGTCTTTAAATATCCGCCTTATATTGGTATTTTATTACTTTTTGGTAACTTCAATACAGAGAGTGCAACGCAACAAAAATTAACTTACGTGCAGCTATGACAGTAGCCTATGGTTTATACCGATTCTGTAATGTCCGTGCATGCATTCACGAGCGTAGCGCGCTTTGATCTTAGCAGCGGCGAAAAAACGGGCCTTTAAAAATCCGCCTTATAGTGGTATTTTATTATTTTTTTGGTAACTTCAATACAGAGTGCAACGCAACGAAAATTAACTTACGTTCAGCTATGACAGTAGCCTGTGGTTTATACCGAATCCGTAATGTCCGTGCATGCATTGACGAAATGACGCGCGATCTGCTGCTTGGCGAAAAAACGTGTCTTTAAATATCCGCCTTATAGTGGTATTTTATTATTTTTTGGTAACTTCAATACAGAGTGCAAAGCAAAAAAAATTAACTTACGTTCAGCTATGACAGTAGCCTGTGGTTTATACCGAATCCGTAATGTCCGTGCATGCATTGACGAAATGACGCGCGATCTGCTCCCTTTGGCGAAAAAACGTGTCTTTAAATATCCGCCTTATATTGGTATTTTATTACTTTTTGGTAACTTCAATACAGAGTGCAACGCAACAAAAATTAACTTACGTTCAGCTATGACAGTAGCCTGTGGTTTATACCGATTCCGTAATGTCCGTGCATGCATTGACGAAACGACGCGCGATCTGCTGCTTGGCGAAAAAACGTGTCTTTAAATATCCGCCTTATATTGGTATTTTATTACTTTTTGGTAACTTCAATGCAGAGTGCAACGCAACAAAAAATTAACTTACGTTCAGCTATGACAGTAGCCTGTGGTTTATACCGAATCCCTAATGTCCGTGCATGCATTGACGAAATGACGCGCGATCTGCTTCTTGGCGAAAAAACGTGTCTTTAAATATCCGCCTTATATTGGTATTTTATTACTTTTCGGTAACTTCAATACAGAGTGCAACGCAACAAAAATTAACTTACGTTCAGCTATGACAGTAGCCTATGGTTTATACCGATTCTGTAATGTCCGTGCATGCATTAACGAAATGACGCGCGATCTGCTGCTTGGCGAAAAAACAGGCCTTTAAAAATCCGCCTTATAGTGGTATTTTATTATTTTTGGTAACTTCAATACAGAGTGGAACGCAACAAAAATTAACTTACGTTCTGCTATGACAGGAGCCTGTGGTTTATACCGAATCCGTAATGTCCGTGCATGCATTGACGAAATGACGCGCGATCTGCTGCTTGGCGAAAAAAGGGGCCTTTAAAAATCCGCCCTATAGTGGTATTTGATTATTTTTTGGTAACTTCAATACAGAGTGCAACGCAACGAAAATTAACTTACGTTCAGCTATGACAGTAGCCTGTGGTTTATACCGAATCCGTAATGTCCGTGCATGCATTGACGAAATGACGTGCGATCTGCTGCTTGGCGAAAAAATGGGTCTTTAAAAATCCGCCTTATAGTAGTATTTTATTATTTTTTGGTAACTTCAATACAGAGTGCAACGCAACGAAAATTAACTTACGTTCAGCTATGACAGTAGCCTGTGGTTTATATCTAATCCGTAATGTCCGTGCATGCATTGACGAAATGACGCACGATCTGCTGCTTGGCGAAAAAACGTGTCTTTAAATATCCGCCTTATAGTGGTATTTTATTATTTTTTGGTAACTTCAATACAGAGTGCAAAGCAAAAAAAATTAACTTACGTTCAGCTATGACAGTAGCCTGTGGTTTATACCGAATCCGTAATGTCCGTGCATGCATTGACGAAATGACGCGCGATCTGCTGCTTGGCGAAAAAACGTGTCTTTAAATATCCGCCTTATATTGGTATTTTATTATTTTTTGGTAACTTCAATACAGAGTGCAACGCAACAAAAATTAACTTACGTTCAGCTATGACAGTAGCCTGTGGTTTATACCGATTCCGTAATGTCCGTGCATGCATTGACGAAACGACGCGCGATCTGCTGCTTGGCGAAAAAACGTGTCTTTAAATATCCGCCTTATATTGGTATTTTATTACTTTTTGGTAACTTCAATACAGAGTGCAACGCAACAAAAATTAACTTACGTTCAGCTATGACAGTAGCCTGTGGTTTATACCGAATCCCTAATGTCCGTGCATGCATTGACGAAATGACGCGCGATCTGCTTCTTGACGAAAAAACGTGTCTTTAAATATCCGCCTTATATTGGTATTTTATTACTTTTTGGTAACTTCAATACAGAGTGGCAACGCAACAAAAATTAACTTACGTTCAGCTATGACAGTAGCCTGTGGTTTATACCGAATCCGTAATGTCCGTGCATGCACTGACGAAATGACGCGCGATCTGCTTCTTGGCGAAAAAACGTGTCTTTAAATATGCGCCTTATATTGGTATTTTATTACTTTTTGGTAACTTCAATACAGAGTGCAACGCAACAAAAATTAACTTACGTTCAGCTATGACAGTAGCCTGTGGTTTATACCGAATCCGTAATGTCCGTGCATGCATTGACGAAATGACGCGCGATCTGCTGCTTGGCGAAAAAACGGGTCTTTAAAAATCCGCCTTATAGTGGTATTTTATTATTTTTTGGTAACTTCAATACAGAGTGCAACGCAACGAAAATTAACTTACGTTCAGCTATGACAGTAGCCTGTGGTTTATACCAAATCCGTAATGTCCGTGCATGCATTGACGAAATGACGCGCGATCTGCTGCTTGGCGAAAAAATGGGTCTTTAAAAATCCGCCTTATAGTGGTATTTTATTATTTTTTGGTAAGTTCAATACAGAGTGCAACGCAACAAAAATTAACTTACGTTCAGCAATGACAGTAGCCTGTGGTTTTTACCGAATCCGTAATGTCCGTGCATGCATTGACGAAATGACGCGCGATCTGATGCTTGGCGAAAAAACGGGTCTTTAAAAATCCGCCTTATAGTGGTATTTTATTATTTTTTGGTAAGTTCAATACAGAGTGCAACGCAACAAAAATTAACTTACGTTCTGCTATGACAGGAGCCTGTGGTTTATACCGAATCCGTAATGTCCGTGCATGCATTGACGAAATGACGCGCGATCTGCTGCTTGGCGAAAAAACGTGTCTTTAAATATCCGCCTTATAGTGGTATTTTATTATTTTTTGGTAACTTCAATACAGAGTGCAAAGCAAAAAAAATTAACTTACGTTCAGCTATGACAGTAGCCTGTGGTTTATACCGAATCCGTAATGTCCGTGCATGCATTGACGAAATGACGCGCGATCTGCTGCTTGGCGAAAAATTGTGTCTTTAAATATCCGCCTTATATTGGTATTTTATTACTTTTTTGGTAACTTCAATAAAGAGTGCAACGCAACAAAAATTAACTTACGTTCAGCTATGACAGTAGCCTGTGGTTTATACCGATTCCGTAATGTCCGTGCATGCATTGACGAAACGACGCGCGATCTGCTGCTTGGCGAAAAAACGTGTCTTTAAATATCCGCCTTATATTGGTATTTTATTACTTTTTGGTAACTTCAATGCAGAGTGCAACGCAACAAAAATTAACTTACGTTCAGCTATGACAGTAGCCTGTGGTTTATACCGAATCCCTAATGTCCGTGCATGCATTGACGAAATGACGCGCGATCTGCTTCTTGGCGAAAAAACGTGTCTTTAAATATCCGCCTTATATTGGTATTTTATTACTTTTCGGTAACTTCAATACAGAGTGCAACGCAACAAAAATTAACTTACGTTCAGCTATGACAGTAGCCTATGGTTTATACCGATTCTGTAATGTCCGTGCATGCATTCACGAAATGACGCGCGATCTGCTGCTTGGCGAAAAAACGGGCCTTTAAAAATCCGCCTTATAGTGGTATTTTATTATTTTTTTGGTAACTTCAATACAGAGTGGAACGCAACAAAAATTAACTTACGTTCTGCTATGACAGGAGCCTGTGGTTTATACCGAATCCGTAATGTCCGTGCATGCATTGACGAAATGACGCGCGATCTGCTGCTTGGCGAAAAAAGGGGCCTTTAAAAATCCGCCCTATAGTGGTATTTGATTATTTTTTGGTAACTTCAATACAGAGTGCAACGCAACGAAAATTAACTTACGTTCAGCTATGACAGTAGCCTGTGGTTTATACCGAATCCGTAATGTCCGTGCATGCATTGACGAAATGACGTGCGATCTGCTGCTTGGCGAAAAAATGGGTCTTTAAAAATCCGCCTTATAGTAGTATTTTATTATTTTTTGGTAACTTCAATACAGAGTGCAACGCAACGAAAATTAACTTACGTTCAGCTATCACAGTAGCCTGTGGTTTATATCGAATCCGTAATGTCCGTGCATGCATTGACGAAATGACGCACGATCTGCTGCTTGGCGAAAAAACGTGTCTTTAAATATCCGCCTTATAGTGGTATTTTATTATTTTTTGGTAACTTCAATACAGAGTGCAAAGCAAAAAAAATTAACTTACGTTCAGCTATGACAGTAGCCTGTGGTTTATACCGAATCCGTAATGTCCGTGCATGCATTGACGAAATGACGCGCGATCTGCTGCTTGGCGAAAAAACGTGTCTTTAAATATCCGCCTTATATTGGTATTTTATTACTTTTTGGTAACTTCAATACAGAGTGCAACGCAACAAAAATTAACTTACGTTCAGCTATGACAGTAGCCTGTGGTTTATACCGATTCCGTAATGTCCGTGCATGCATTGACGAAACGACGCGCGATCTGCTGCTTGGCGAAAAAACGTGTCTTTAAATATCCGCCTTATATTGGTATTTTATTACTTTTTGGTAACTTCAATACAGAGTGCAACGCAACAAAAATTAACTTACGTTCAGCTATGACAGTAGCCTGTGGTTTATACCGAATCCCTAATGTCCGTGCATGCATTGACGAAATGACGCGCGATCTGCTTCTTGGCGAAAAAACGTGTCTTTAAATATCCGCCTTATATTGGTATTTTATTACTTTTTGGTAACTTCAATACAGAGTGGAACGCAACAAAAATTAACTTACGTTCTGCTCTGACAGGAGCCTGTGGTTTATACCGAATCCGTAATGTCCGTGCATGCATTGACGAAATGACGCGCGATCTGCTGCTTGGCGAAAAAACGTGTCTTTAAATATCCGCCTTATAGTGGTATTTTATTATTTTTTGGTAACTTCAATACAGAGTGCAACGCAACGAAAATTAACTTACGTTCAGCTATGACAGTAGCCTGTGGTTTATACCGATTCCGTAATGTCCGTGCATGCATTGACGAAATGACGCGCGATCTGCTGCTTGGCGAAAAAACGTGTCTTTAAATATCCGCCTTATAGTGGTATTTTATTATTTTTTGGTAACTTCAATACAGAGTGCAACGCAACGAAAATTAACTTACGTTCACCTATGACAGTAGCCTGTGGTTTATACCGAATCCGTAATGTCCGTGCATGCATTGACGAAATGACGCGCGATCTGCTGCTTGGCGAAAAAACGTGTCTTTAAATATCCGCCTTATATTGGTATTTTATTACTTTTTGGTAACTTCAATACAGAGTGCAACGCAACAAAAATTAACTTACGTTCAGCTATGACAGTAGCCTGTGGTTTATACCGAATCCGTAATGTCCGTGCATGCACTGACGAAATGACGCGCGATCTGCTTCTTGGCGAAAAAACGTGTCTTTAAATATGCGCCTTATATTGGTATTTTATTACTTTTTGGTAACTTCAATACAGAGTGCAACGCAACAAAAAATTAACTTACGTTCAGCTACGACAGTAGCCTGTGGTTTATACCGAATACGTAATGTCCGTGCATGCATTGACGAAATGACGCGCGATCTGCTGCTTGGCGAAAAAACGGGTCTTTAAAAATCCGCCTTATAGTGGTATTTTATTATTTTTTGGTAACTTCAATACAGAGTGCAACGCAACGAAAATTAACTTACGTTCAGCTATGACAGTAGCCTGTGGTTTATACCGAATCCGTAATGTCCGTGCATGCATTCACGAAATGACGCGCGATCTGCTGCTTGGCGAAAAAAGGGGCCTTTAAAAATCCGCCCTATAGTGGTATTTTATTATTTTTTGGTAACTTCAATACAGAGTGCAACGCAACGAAAATTAACTTACGTGCAGCTATGACAGTAGCCTGTGGTTTATACCGAATCCGTAATGTCCATGCATGCATTGACGAAATGGCGTGCGATCTGCTGCTTGGCGAAAAAAGGGGCCTTTAAAAATCCGCCCTATAGTGGTATTTTATTATTTTTTGGTAACTTCAATACAGAGTGCAACGCAACGAAAATTAACTTACGTTCAGCTATGACAGTAGCCTGTGGTTTATACCGAATCCGTAATGTCCGTGCCTGCATTGACGAAATGACGCGCGATCTGCTGCTTGGCGAAAAAACGGGTCTTTAAAAATCCGCCTTATAGTAGTATTTTATTATTTTTTGGTAACTTCAATACAGAGTGCAACGCAACGAAAATTAACTTACGTTCAGCTATGACAGTAGCCTGTGGTTTATATCGAATCCGTAATGTCCGTGCATGCATTGACGAAATGACGCACGATCTGCTGCTTGGCGAAAAAACGTGTCTTTAAATATCCGCCTTATAGTGGTATTTTATTATTTTTTGGTAACTTCAATACAGAGTGCAAAGCCAAAAAAAATTAACTTACGTTCAGCTATGACAGTAGCCTGTGGTTTATACCGAATCCGTAATGTCCGTGCATGCATTGACGAAATGACGCGCGATCTGCTGCTTGGCGAAAAAACGTGTCTTTAAATATCCGCCTTATATTGGTATTTTTTTACTTTTTGGTAACTTCAATACAGAGTGCAACGCAACAAAAATTAACTTACGTTCAGCTATGACAGTAGCCTGTGGTTTATACCGAATCCCTAATGTCCGTGCATGCATTGACGAAATGACGCGCGATCTGCTTCTTGGCGAAAAAACGTGTCTTTAAATATCCGCCTTATATTGGTATTTTATTACTTTTTGGTAACTTCAATACAGAGTGCAACGCAACAAAAATTAACTTACGTTCAGCTATGACAGTAGCCTATGGTTTATACCGATTCTGTAATGTCCGTGCATGCATTCACGAAATGACGCGCGATCTGCTGCTTGGCGAAAAAACGGGCCTTTAAAAAATCCGCCTTATAGTGGTATTTTATTATTTTTTGGTAACTTCAATACAGAGTGGAACGCAACAAAAATTAACTTAGGTTCTGCTATGACAGGAGCCTGTGGTTTATACCGAATCCGTAATGTCCGTGCATGCATTGACGAAATGACGCGCGATCTGCTGCTTGGCGAAAAAACGTGTCTTTAAATATCCGCCTTATAGTGGTATTTTATTATTTTTTGGTAACTTCAATACAGAGTGCAACGCAACGAAAATTAACTTACGTTCAGCTATGACAGTAGCCTGTGGTTTATACCGATTCCGTAATGTCCGTGCATGCATTGACGAAATGACGCGCGATCTGCTGCTTGGCGAAAAAACGTGTCTGTAAATATCCGCCTTATAGTGGTATTTTATTATTTTTTGGTAACTTCAATACAGAGTGCAACGCAACGAAAATTAACTTACGTTCACCTATGACAGTAGCCTGTGGTTTATACCGAATCCGTAATGTCCGTGCATGCATTGACGAAATGACGCGCGATCTGCTGCTTGGCGAAAAAACGTGTCTTTAAATATCCGCCTTATATTGGTATTTTATTATTTTTGGTAACTTCAATACAGAGTGCAACGCAACAAAAATTAACTTGCGTTCAGCTATGACAGTAGCCTGTGGTTTATACCGAATCCGTAATGTCCGTGCATGCACTGACGAAATGACGCGCGATCTGCTTCTTGGCGAAAAAACGTGTCTTTAATTATGCGCCTTATATTGGTATTTTATTACTTTTTGGTAACCTCAATACAGAGTGCAACGCAACAAAAATTAACTTACGTTCAGCTATGACAGTAGCCTGTGGTTTATACCGAATACGTAATGTCCGTGCATGCATTGACGAAATGACGCGCGATCTGCTGCTTGGCGAAAAAAACGGGTCTTTAAAAATCCGCCTTATAGTGGTATTTTATTATTTTTTGGTAACTTCAATACAGAGTGCAACGCAACGAAAATTAACTTACGTTCAGCTATGACAGTAGCCTGTGGTTTATACCGAATCCGTAATGTCCGTGCATGCATTGACGAAATGACGCGCGATCTGCTGCTTGGCGAAAAACGGGTCTTTAAAAATCCGCCTTATAGTGGTATTTTATTATTTTTTGGTAACTTCAATACAGAGTGCAACGCAACGAAAATTAACTTACGTTCAGCTATGACAGTAGCCTGTGGTTTATACCGAATCCGTAATGTCCGTGCAGGCATTGACGAAATGACGCGCGATCTGCTGCTTGGCGAAAAAACGGGTCTTTAAAAATCCGCCTTATAGTGGTATTTTATTATTTTTTGGTAAGTTCAATACAGAGTGCAACGCAACAAAAATTAACTTACGTTCAGCTATGACAGTAGCCTGTGGTTTATACCGAATCCGTAATGTCCGTGCATGCATTGACGAAATGACGCGCGATCTGCTGCTTGGCGAAAAAACGGGTCTTTAAAAATCCGCCTTATAGTGGTATTTTATTATTTTTTGGTAAGTTCAATACAGAGTGCAACGCAACAAAAATTAACTTACGTTCAGCTATGACAGTAGCCTGTGGTTTATACCGAATCCGTAATGTCCGTGCATGCATTGACGAAATGACGCGCGATCTGCTGCTTGGCGAAAAAACGGGTCTTTAAAAATCCGCCTTATAGTGGTATTTTATTATTTTTTGGTAACTTCAATACAGAGTGCAACGCAACGAAAATTAACTTACGTTCAGCTATGACAGTAGCCTGTGGTTTATACCGAATCCGTAATGTCCGTGCATGCATTGACGAAATGACGCGCGATCTGCTGCTTGGCGAAAAAACGGGTCTTTAAAAATCCGCCTTATAGTGGTATTTTATTATTTTTTGGTAAGTTCAATACAGAGTGCCACGCAACAAAAATTAACTTACGTTCAGCTATGACAGTAGCCTGTGGTTTATACCGAATCCGTAATGTCCGTGCATGCATTGACGAAATGACGCGCGATCTGCTGCTTGGCGAAAAAACGGGTCTTTAAAAATCCGCCTTATAGTGGTATTTTATTATTTTTTGGTAACTTCAATACAGAGTGCAACGCAACGAAAATTAACTTACGTTCAGCTATGACAGTAGCCTGTGGTTTATACCGAATCCGTAATGTCCGTGCATGCATTGACGAAATGACGCGCGATCTGCTGCTTGGCGAAAAAACGTGTCTTTAAATATCCGCCTTATAGTGGTATTTTATTATTTTTTGGTAACTTCAATACAGAGCGCAACGCAACGAAAATTAACTTACGTTCAGCTATGACAGTAGCCTGTGGTTTATACCGAATCCGTAATGTCCGTGCATGCATTGACGAAATGACGCGCGATCTGCTGCTTGGCGAAAAAACGGGTCTTTAAAAATCCGCCTTATAGTGGTATTTTATTATTTTTTGGTAAGTTCAATACAGAGTGCAACGCAACAAAAATTAACTTACGTTCAGCTATGACAGTAGCCTGTGGTTTATACCGAATCCGTAATGTCCGTGCATGCATTGACGAAATGACGCGCGATCTGCTGCTTGGCGAAAAAACGGGTCTTTAAAAATCCGCCTTATAGTGGTATTTTATTATTTTTTGGTAAGTTCAATACAGAGTGCAACGCAACAAAAATTAACTTACGTTCAGCTATGACAGTAGCCTGTGGTTTATACCGAATCCGTAATGTCCGTGCATGCATTGACGAAATGACGCGCGATCTGCTGCTTGGCGAAAAAACGGGTCTTTAAAAATCCGCCTTATAGTGGTATTTTATTATTTTTTGGTAACTTCAATACAGAGTGCAACGCAACGAAAATTAACTTACGTTCAGCTATGACAGTAGCCTGTGGTTTATACCGAATCCGTAATGTCCGTGCATGCATTGACGAAATGACGCGCGATCTGCTGCTTGGCGAAAAAACGGGTCTTTAAAAATCCGCCTTATAGTGGTATTTTATTATTTTTTGGTAAGTTCAATACAGAGTGCCACGCAACAAAAATTAACTTACGTTCAGCTATGACAGTAGCCTGTGGTTTATACCGAATCCGTAATGTCCCTGCATGCATTGACGAAATGACGCGCGATCTGCTGCTTGGCGAAAAAACGGGTCTTTAAAAATCCGCCTTATAGTGGTATTTTATTATTTTTTGGTAACTTCAATACAGAGTGCAACGCAACGAAAATTAACTTACGTTCAGCTATGACAGTAGCCTGTGGTTTATACCGAATCCGTAATGTCCGTGCATGCATTGACGAAATGACGCGCGATCTGCTGCTTGGCGAAAAAACGTGTCTTTAAATATCCGCCTTATAGTGGTATTTTATTATTTTTTGGTAACTTCAATACAGAGCGCAACGCAACGAAAATTAACTTACGTTCAGCTATGACAGTAGCCTGTGGTTTATACCGAATCCGTAATGTCCGTGCATGCATTGACGAAATGACGCGCGATCTGCTGCTTGGCGAAAAAACGGGTCTTTAAAAATCCGCCTTATAGTGGTATTTTATTATTTTTTGGTAACTTCAATACAGAGTGCAACGCAACGAAAATTAACTTACGTTCAGCTATGACAGTAGCCTGTGGTTTATACCGAATCCGTAATGTCCGTGCATGCATTGACGAAATGACGCGCGATCTGCTGCTTGGCGAAAAAACGGGTCTTTAAAAATCCGCCTTATAGTGGTATTTTATTATTTTTGGTAAGTTCAATACAGAGTGCAACGCAACAAAAATTAACTTACGTTCAGCTATGACAGTAGCCTGTGGTTTATACCGAATCCGTAATGTCCGTGCATGCATTGACGAAATGACGCGCGATTTGCTGCTTGGCGAAAAAACGGGTCTTTAAAAATCCGCCTTATAGTGGTATTTTATTATTTTTTGGTAAGTTCAATACAGAGTGCAACGCAACAAAAATTAACTTACGTTCTGCTATGACAGGAGCCTGTGGTTTATACCGAATCCGTAATGTCCGTGCATGCATTGACGAAATGACGCGCGATCTGCTGCTTGGCGAAAAAACGTGTCTTTAAATATTCGCCTTATAGTGGTATTTTATTATTTTTTGGTAACTTCAATACAGAGTGCAACGCAACGAAAATTAACTTACGTTCAGCTATGACAGTAGCCTGTGGTTTATACCGAATCCGTAATGTCCGTGCAGGCATTGACGAAATGACGCGCGATCTGCTGCTTGGCGAAAAAACGGGTCTTTAAAAATCCGCCTTATAGTGGTATTTTATTATTTTTTCGTAAGGTCAATACAGAGTGCAACGCAACAAAAATTAACTTACGTTCAGCTATGACAGTAGCCTGTGGTTTATACCGAATCCGTAATGTCCGTGCATGCATTGACGAAATGACGCGCGATCTGCTGCTTGGCGAAAAAACGGGTCTTTAAAAATCCGCCTTATAATGGTATTTTATTATTTTTTGGTAAGTTCAATACAGAGTGCAACGCAACGAAAATTAACTTACGTTCAGCTATGACAGTAGCCTGTGGTTTATACCGAATCCGTAATGTCCGTGCATGCATTGACGAAATGACGCGCGATCTGCTGCTTGGCGAAAAAACGTGTCTTTAAATATCCGCCTTATAGTGGTATTTTATTATTTTTTGGTAAGTTCAATACAGAGTGCAACGCAACGAAAATTAACTTACGTTCAGCTATGACAGTAGCCTGTGGTTTATACCGAATCCGTAATGTCCGTGCATGCATTGACGAAATGACGCGCGATCTGCTGCTTGGCGAAAAAAACGGGTCTTTAAAAATCCGCCTTATAGTGGTATTTTATTATTTTTTGGTAAGTTCAATACAGAGTGCAACGCAACAAAAATTAACTTACGTTCAGCTATGACAGTAGCCTGTGGTTTATACCGAATCCGTAATGTCCGTGCATGCATTGACGAAATGACGCGCGATCTGCTGCTTGGCGAAAAAACGGGTCTTTAAAGATCCGCCGTATAGTGGTATTTCAAGTTCCAGTTATATTCCGAAGTCGACTTCTTGACGGCTAAGAAGATATATCCGTAAAGCAATCGCACATAAACGTATCGTGTCCATCTCTCTATAGTATCGAAGAAAGGAAGTTCTGGGAGCATTGCACTCGCAAGACGAGGCGTGCATTTCTTCGTTGGGAATCTAAGGGCACTAGGCCTAACCGTCAGCCAGCGTAAGAGTCACTCCACAGAAACATACTTGCATTCGATCGGGCCCATAAGTTGTACATGCAGTGAAGTACAGCTTCTTCACAGATGCGTCCATAGTCTTAAGAATCACGACACAAGCACAAAATAACGCAAAAGAGGACATGACTGACGCGTGCGACCGCACATGCTATATCGACGAGCTTAACTGACATTGCAGATGCCGAAGCAGCCGCGCGGATGGATACAAGATCAATGCTAAAGAGCTCGGGAGGACTCAAGCTTATGCGGTTATCGCTGCTAGTAAATTACGTAAAGTTTTTGAAGCCCTCATGATTGCTGACACCACCACACGCCTTTATAATTTCGCGCGTTACTTTCTTTATCGCAATGAGAGATGGTGTGCGCGGGCTCGAGTTCAAATTTCCATTCACGGTGGTCCATGCATGTGCGTGCATGCATTGACGAAATGGCGCGCGATCTGCTGCTTGGCGAAAAAACGGGTCTTTAAGAATCCGCCTTATAGTGGTATTTCAAGTTCCAGTTATATTCTAAAGTCGACTTCTTATATCCGTATTGCTGACGCCTAAGAAGATATATTTGTAAACAACACTAACTGTAAAGAAGACGACGCTTGTAAGCATCTTTAAAAGTCCGTCTTACTGCAGGGTTTTCTGTCTTGATTATATCCGTCCTGAAGTTGACTTCTTTAATCCGGCGTGTAGACAGTTTAGACTATATATCCCTTAATAGGACGGATTATATCTCTTTTGTGCTACCTGGGTAACGTCGTTTTTATTCCACCTAAAATACTTCCCTGCTTTATATTGTATAGGTGAACTTAAACGCCGGGCTTCTTTCCCCGCAGAACATGCGAACAGGCTTTGACAGGGCAGAATTCCATGGCCGGAAATTTTTCGGGAGGGGTTCGATCACCCTTTCCTTCACGCGTGTTATTCGTGAACTTTGCACCACTCCACCTCTACGAATTTCGGTGGCACCAAAAACTGTGCGAGTCGGGGACAATTAACGTTAAAACAGGTTTAAGTGATTCTGGTCAACGTCACTTTGTGTATTTTTTGTTCGCGATGCGATTTCAGCTTGAACGTCAGCTCAGTTGTGCAAAACTATCATCCTGAATACTGCGTCACTTCATGCTGTTCACGATAAAAGCCAAGAAGATGGAGCTGTTACCGACGATAGTGGCATGTGAAAGAGAAAGAAAAACAGAAATAACGATGCTACCTAGCTAAAAACGATAATCGCCTGGACTATGACAACGCTCGCACCCGATACACACCGTAAGGATCTCTTAATCGGACGCGACGGACCAACTACCACATTTGCTTTTATATAGTATGCTCTTTCATGGTAGAAATGCATTGGAGTGCGATGTATAAATCGATGTGACGGTGCAGAAACGTTTCATGTCGGCGGGCAAACAGAATCGAGTTTCTCGCGCCCTACCGTTCAACGCGGCGCTTGTGAGCGACTCGATTGCTTAGGAGACAGCGCCTACGCGCTTTGTTTTCCATTCCAAGGCATGCGATCCCGCCTTGAAGCGCATGCGCGCGTTAGGTCGGGCGCGACGAATGAGTCGAGAGCACCACGCCTCCCTCCCGGTTTCACGGCCAATGGCGGCGCGTGCGGCCAGTGCTCTCCCTCCACATTCGCGCCTCTCGTCTCGCTATAAAAGCAGGCGCGCTGCTTGAACTGCTCACGAAGTGCTTGTCTCAATTCGCTGCTTTCTTTTTTCTCTCCGACGCGCGCTTCTGGGAAGCATCAACGTGCGCGCTCCGGGGCAGGCGTGACCATCAAGGAAACCGGCACCAAGAGACGTCACCGGTAAGCGCGTCTTGGTCACGCAAGTCAACATTAGAAGCCTTTTGGCGACATTGTTTTCAGTCAGTCAAGAACTTTAATGAAAGGTCCTAAGGATTTTAAGCTGCCGGGCGATCCACGAGGGACACCCTAGCAGCCGCTACCGTAGGCGACGCCTAAGTCGGGGCGGAAACGTGGTGACGTTCCGCCAATTATTGGGCCCTCTGGACTGCCATTAGTTGGTGGTGGAGCTCAGAGCTCCTGAGTGCCTCTTCCCAGTCGGACCCACTGGTGAGAGGTCCCTGAGGTAACGCGGGACATTGTCAAAGCCTGTGCGAGAGTCTACAATAAACTTCTTTGCAATCTGGGCATTGTGGACTGATGACCGAGTTGCAATGGCTGAGTCGGGCCCGTGATGGGTACGATATTGTTTTCAAATATTTTTTTTTTCTTTCTGTACAGATATCTCCGAGTGCAGAAAAAGATTAACGGGCTCACAAATGTGTCTCCTGATCATGACGCGCAGCACCGGCAAATTGCTTAACAAACCGGCAAGCTTGCGACTGTCACGATGGCGCACTAAGTGAAGACATTTGTAGCAGCATTGCGGAGTTGCCACTCCAGAATCGGAATGACTGCGCGATCATTCCACATTTTTGCGACCCCGCAATGGAATGGGAATGCTATGGGGACATCGCTTGGAGGAATGGAATGGGAACGGAATTACGTCTTCTTTCGAAAATATAGTACGTTTTCGTCTACGCGCTGTTTTTTAAACTTAAAACATTAGTAAGTCAGAGCCTCGAGTTTAACAATAAAGCAGTATTTTTAAAATGACTTGGCTGATTACAACACGTAAAATTGATAAGGAGCGCGCCTACTACAATTCTGTCCTTATATAGACCGTGTTGCTCCGAAGTTTGTCTCTATTGTTCGCGTAACTGCGGCTCTATGCCGTTGGTATCCGTCGCGCGGAACTAGGGCGGCGGCACCCCCCCCCCCCTTACGCCTTGAGGTTTTTCTGTTCCCTCGGCGGCGCCCTAGCCACCTGCTGTCTCCCTCTCCCTCGTGTTCGCATCACCAAGCAAAGAGGGCATTAGGGAGGAACACATTTTGCTACGCCCTTAATTGCCACTACTGTAATGTCATGCTCAAAATAGTCATGTAGGCCTGAGTACATGTTTTTTTAGAAGACGAAGGCCACAACGCAGGTAGGCCTGGTGTAAAAGTGTGAATGATCTGTCAATTTGTAAAAGAGAAACCGAGGCATAAGTTAGTATACAAACATATGCATTATCCCAGCATATACTGAAGGGAGTAACAAATTATTCCTGCGCGTTGGTTCCCATTGATACCCCTACACGACAGTGGCGAATACTCTATGCACAGCCTGATCTTTATTTCACGAGCAGTTTAGCACCTGACACACGTAAATAACCTTTGCGACAAGGAAGACATTGCATACCCGCGCACAGGCGAACACAGAAAGTTCTCCTCAGACCATCTATGCTTGCAAGGCGCGCTTGACAAGCGTGAATGCTGACGAGCACTGCGGCCCTGTGTTCCTTATTCGATGCAAACGCACAAGGTGCCCAAGCGGTGCACCGTTCCAATGAATGCCACCAGATCTAGAGGGTTTTGTTCCCCGTTAACGAAATCTTAATTTTCTCCATTTTCACGACCGCTCCAGACGCGTGGCAAAACTGCTTAGTCTTCTTGAACACTACTTCTGTCAGCATAAAAATACGCTATGTCGTCATTTTAGCATTAACACATCTAAGCTTAAACAATATTACAACATCACCATTCGTTCGAACATGCTGACCATGCAAATACTATAGGTAGCGGAAGAAGTGCCCCTATTAGAATTAGTAGGGTGGTTGTACTGCACGAGATATGTCACCAATCTACTATCCCTCGACCTTGGTAACGTTTTTTGCGTACTTTTGCAATTCTTAATGCATCTGATGACATCAGCTTTATGGGGCGTTCATTCTTAACTCGATAAAACTATCAAGAGATGCCTTTCCTACGTTGAGGAATTACAGGAATGGAATTGAACTGCCCGACCATTCCCGGAGTGGAAATGGGCTAAGTTTTTTCGTTCCCAGGAATTGAAAGGAATGGAATTGCGGCAACTTCTAATTCCCCGGAATGGAATTGGAAAGGAATGGAGGCGCCCTTCCGCAACACTGATTTGTAGATATGAATGAGTAAACGCTGTCTCATGTAATCAGTCATTGAAATATTGTATCGAAACACCATTTTTAAGACCTGCGCCAGCTCTCACAAAAGCTAAAATTGCTCGTAAGAGCCATGGATATCCTGCTACCACAAACGGCCCACAAACGCAACGATCACTTGTGAAAAATAAAGCTCCTTTTTTACAGCGAAAGCTCAGATCCCAATGGCAGTGGCAGTGGGGTAGTTGTCCGCCGCCGCCGCCGCCGCCCGTAACCGCTGTCACGCGAAATCAGAAAAATTGAAACGAGATAAAAAAACTCCGAAAAACGTCGGCCACTCTTACAGACTATCATCATCAATCAAGCATGAGCACTTCTAACAGCGGGTGAGGTTCCGCGCCCTCAACCACGCTTTTCAAGATCAAGCACTGGAATCAACCTGGGCGACAGGCATAGGCGTGCGCACGAGGGTGGCAGAGGGGGGCGGCCGCAAACATGGTTACAATCAATGGTAATGCTCAAATCTAGGAAGCGAATCGTTCCACCCTCGGGAACTTCATGGGTTAAAACAGAGGCGACATGCACTCACGAAAGACGTCTAAAATATTATTCATTGACACATCCACGGCAAAACTACCAGCTTCAAACAAAACGAGAAAATCATCAACATAACGGTAGACTTTTGCAACATTTAACTCTGTTAAGCGTTCTTGGACTGCGCGGTCAAGACTAGCCAAAAATAAATCATATGAGCATAAAGGATATTTAGACTAGAATAACAACATATTAAGGAGACAGAAATACTGAAAAAACATAAGACATACATATATACACTTTAAAGCATCTGCATACATAAACAGAAAAGTAAGTGAACTGGAAATAATGATGTCGGAAACATGATAAGTATCTTTAAAAATGCTTGCTTTTAACATTTATATATTGCTACATATATTTATGGAAGAAGTATTTGAAGGAAGTTATAACACTATACAATGAATGAAATGTGTAATGGTAGGAACTGATAGTTCTGTTTAGTGAAATTCAGACGTAAAAAAAATCGTGCAACCTTTTTTCTACCTACGTTGCTAAAATCTATACCCTGTTTCTGATATTTGTTTAAAAGATACGGTACATTAAAAGCCAGTGATTGTTTGCCATAAGTTGTGCGCCATCGCCGTACCAACCATTTCTCATGACTTCTGGTTCGAGGATCGCCAGTTTGTTTTTTTAAACTGCAGTTACTTCTTAAAAAGCTCCTAGTACTTTCATTTGAAAAGAAAAACGAGTACAATAGGCGGTATTGATAAATCAAAGTAGCATTGATTACTTGATAGCGAAGAAAGAACTCTCGAGTGGGATGAGTGTAGGAAACGTTTGCGACGCATCGCAATGCTTTCTTCTGTAACACGAGGATTCTGCGCAGATTTGTCAGCGTAGTTGTTCCCCATACAAGTGTACAAAAGTTGATCCGAGCTCTGAATAGTACGTTATATATTTGCATTTTTACTTTGCTAGGAAAAGAAATGGCGGCACCGCGATAGCGCTCCCGTAGCTGAAGGCAGTGATCTCCCGAGATAGTCAACGTGAGCTGTCCATGTCATATCAGCAGAAAAGACGACGCCGTTTCTACCAGCTCAATTTGACTCCCACCAAGACACAAGTCTGCTGGCTGGCGGGCAAGTTTGTTTTTGGCCCTTAATAATAAGATGGCTTTAGTTTTGCCAGCGTTGATTTTAAGGAAGTTATTAATAAAGGGAAAATAGACAACCACCCGTTTGTAGCACGAAGCCACAAGGAAATCCGTACGGATTTCTCAGAAAGAAAAGCTTCTTAGTTGCCGAAAAATTCGTCCTGGTCCGGGGTTCGAACCCGGGACCAACGCCTTTCCGGGGCGGTCGCTCTACCAATTGAGCTAACCAGGAAGCTAGCAATTGGCAGCGCGAGGGCGAATCCATCGACAACTCGAAGCAGATGGACACAAGTATTGCTAATGAGTTCTGCGGAATCCCGCAAGGTGGCGGAAGGGTTAATAAAGGGAAAATAGTCAACGTGAAAGGCGTTGGTCCCGGGTTCGAACCCCGGACCAGGACGAATTTTTCGGCAACTAAGAAGCTTTTTCTTTCTGAGAAATCCATACGGATTTCCTTGTGGCTTCGTGCTACAAACGGGTGGTTGTCTATTTTCCCTTTATTAACCCTTCCGCCACCTTGCGGGATTCCGCAGAACTCATTAGCAATAATTAAGGAAGTTATTGCTCGACTACTCCCAAAGATCTGAAAGCGCTTTTTGAGACTTCGTAAAAACTTCATTTACATCATGGCAGGTTACGAACAGACTTGTGTCATGTGCGTACATTACAATAGAAACGTCATTATTTATTTTCATAACATCGTTTACGTACACATTAAAAAGAAGTGACCCCAGGAGGCTTCCCTGTGGAACTCCAGAGCTAACACTTTTAAAAGAGGATACGCAGTAATTAATCCCAACGCACTGCTGACGATGATTCAAGTAGTCATCAAGCAAGGAATGAGCTATACCACGTACGCCATAGCAATATAATTTCTTTAAAAGAGTATTGTGGTTTAGACAGTCAAAGGCTTTTGAGTAGTCTATAAAAATTCTTTCTTTATGTGTTTGTAAGGCCGTTTCCATTGATTTTCCCTTGCGAAATCAATATTGGCAATCGGAAATTATGTTGTGTTTCACAAAGAGGTTGTTTAAATGGTTACGAATTACTTTTTCGAGACACTTAGAAAATACTGGGAGTATAGATATGGGCCTATAGTTGGTAGGAAGGCTCCTTTCCCCACCTTTATAAATAACCGTAACTTTCGCATGTTTCATCGCACTTGGGAAGCAACCGGATTATAATGCCTGATTAAATACGTGTGTGAGAGGAAGGGAAATTATATCAATCACATACTTCACGGGTATAATCTGTACGTCATCAACGTCTACAGCCCTACTGTTCTTTAGGTGCATAAATACTTCACATATTTCGAGCTCAGTCACGGGCTTAAAAAAAAATAGTTCCTTTAAAGAATTTATCATGCCAACGTCAGAGAAGCCATGTGATGGCTTCACCATATTTACAAAGTGGGAGCTGAAGTGTTCGGCCAAAGCAGACCCAGATAGACGTTTATTATCAATTGTAAGTTCTGATATCATATCTTATGTGTTTTCGCGCTTCAGGACTTGATTGATAACTTTCCACGCTTTGTCAGGGTGTTTCTGCGATAAATCGCAAAAAAGGTTACTGTAATACAAGGCCTTACTGTAATACTAGCCGGAAGAAACCCTAATGCACAGCCTAATCAATCTCTTGCATTTATGACGACATGCGCCAATGCACTCCCAAACATAAATAATATTCTCATAAGGTATTATGCAATATTAATGACATCTGTGATTTTACGTCCCAAAACCAAGATATGATTGTGAGAGACGCCGCAGTGGAAGGTTCCGGACATTTTGACCATCTGGTGTTCTTTAACCTGCACTGACATCGCACAGTACACGGACATCTACCATATCGCCTCCATCAAAATGCGACCGCCGCGGCGGGGATCAAACCCGCGACCTTCGGGTCTGCAGCCGAGCACCACAACCACTGCTCCGCCATGGCGGACGTATTATGTAATATTAGCAAGCAGCCAGGGCCTTAGGGAAGCACCCGACGATGTGAGACTCGTCCAAGATGCAAGACTTGCAAACACCTCCAAGATGACTTTGTAGTTCAAAAACGCTGAAAGTTATTAGGTGCGTCATATAAAATGTAGCTCATTGTCACAAACAGTACATTGGTGAAACGAGACAGCCTCTTAATGTTCGATTAAACGGCCTTCACTCGGACACGCCGACCAAGTTACGGAAAGCAGGGGCGCAGCATTTTAATATAGCAGGTTACCACTTCGATGATCTCATACTTTACATACGTCGGTGAAACTTCTGGTTCCTGAGGGACAGAAAATATAAATAGTCACACCGCTTTCACAAGTGTAATGCACTACAGTCAACAAGCATAAACCTCCCAAACGGCTGCTCGTGAATCGATTCGATATGGTAGATACACAACGGAAACCAGCGAGACTTAAGACTTTCTTCTAGGAATTTCTACCCGTTCTGATCACTTACTTTTAGCAACTATGATTCAGCGAAATTCCTTCTTGCCTTACTGCGCATCGTCATTATGGATTTGTTTTAAAGTGAAAGCTGTTATGAACAGCAGCCGATTTTGGTGGCGTAGTTGTGCGATGAAGCTACCACACGAAATGAAAAAAAAAAAAAGCCGCGTTGAGCGGGACTTGACGCCACGCCCTGTACCAGGCAGTCGAGAATTCCACCACAGAGCCAGTTCTGGCACTGTGGAAGTAGCTAAGAAGTCCTGCAAACTTCTCAGCAAAAAATTGAAGGACATTTTGTGCATTCCAAAGTGTGTACGGCGAAAGCGTGTGGCCATTCGACTGACTATACCATGTCTTTTTTCTTTTACACTCTCAGTGGGATAACACACAAACCGAATGTGTGCGTGTTTTCTTGTTTAATTATTTACCGCAAATCGCACCGAGACGCGAGACTTATCTTCCTCCGTTCGCATGCGTTCGTATTTTCTCGCGCTTTGCGCATCGTACACACGCCATCCGCGTTCCAGCGCTTAAATTGACGGACCCTTTGTAGATTCCAATGTGTGTTCCGCGAACGCCTGTGTCCATTGAGACGGTGTCGGTCAGAATGATTCCAAACGCTGGGCACAACAACGCTACGCAAGCAAAGCGCGAGCACTGTAGAGTCCGACGCGACCGGCGTCCGTTTGCGCACCCCGGCGGCCACCTGCCTCCGTGCGAGGGCTCGGATGGACGGACGGATACGCACGGACAGACGGACGGACACGGACGGACAAGGACGGACGGATGGACGAACACGGACGGACGGACGGATGGACGGACGGACGGACGGACTGACTGACTGACTGACTGACTGACATACGGACACGGACGGACGGACGCCGGATGGACGTGAGCATGAGACGTTAAAGGCGTTCACCTTAAGACATTTTACAGGCGTCATGTTGGACAGGGAATGACTTTAACAGATGCAATATAACGAGGTAGAAAAATAAAAAAAAAAAGCAGCGAGGTGTTACACAATGCAAATTGCGTAACGACGGTGTGTTTTGCAGCTTCATCACCCATTCTAGGCTCAGCCATAATTCTTAACCATCATCAGCTACAGCATCAACGAAGTGCACACAGTGCCATAACGATGTGTAGCGGGTACCTCGCTTCTCCGCAGAATTAAGAAAGATGGCATAGTGGGTACTTCCCTACTTGACAAAATTATGGTGATTATTGACGTATTGCATACCTTGCAACTCTACTTGCACTAGCCGCGCCAGGAGAGTTTACAACGGGCTCTAGAAGGGCCGATTTTTGGAGATTTGTGACTCTGCTGCGTGATCCGTGCAGGCTTAGAGTTTATTTGTGTTCGTGTGTATTTGGGTGCGTGTGTGTGTTACGTAACCGCCATTTTAACAACTTTTGAATAGCTCACCGATTCACATGATGTAAAACTCGGGGGGGTGGCTTAGAGAGTGGAACGCGAAAGCGTTATGAAGCCTACGTGTCACGAACTTGTATGATATCCTGAAACATACATGCTACCTCCTGAGCCATGGCTGAGAACACAGCATACGCAGCCACGTGGCGGGCGAGTGGCAGTCATCGCATGTGGACAACTACCACACGACAGTCGTTTCGCCTCCTCATAATCCTACATACCGTAAATAAGTTGCTAGTTGTGCAAAAGGCGCAGCAATGTTGGTCTTGGTTCAAGCTTTGAAGAAGACGCTTGTCGAGGCGTGGGCCCCAGCAGCATCGTATTAAAGAGTTTTTCATATCTTCAAACTTCCATCTTTCCCTGTCTTTTTGAGAATAGAGAAAGGTTCTTTGAAAGCGAGTACTTAAATTCGCGCCAGGAACAAGCCTCCACACGCCTAGCCAACATCAACACTTTCGCTTGGGCTAGCCAGTAGTGATGCAGAACTATCGATGGTACTATCGATGATACTGAACTATCGATACTATTGATAGTTGAGCCCCTATCGAACTATCGATGGTACAAGAAACTATCGATAGCTCTATCAACAGTAAGTTTCAAAGTACAATGGTCAACACACATGTCGAGAACGATGGAGTGTCGCACTGTGAACAGCACAAGCGACATCTGCAGTTCGAAACTGGCCAATTCTGAGCATGCGCGGTGCCACTGATGTGCCCGCAGTTTCCATTCTTGATTATTGTTGCGGCCGCGATAATTGCTTTGGCCACCAGAAGCACAGTCAACTGTGTGCGCCAAAAAGAAAAAAAAAGCGCAGTCGCTCGGATTGGCTCCTATTACACTGTGAACTTATTCTCGATTCGTGGTATCGTATAATACCGAAAACAGTGCACTTCGTCTCTTGCTTTTTTTTTTTGCGCTAAACCGTTCGCCGTCGAAAGCACTAGACCTGAGAGTTCACCACTGTACAATCAGTAGCATAAAATCAACCGAGTGAACTCATTACAGCATAAACTTGATTCTCCGAATCTGTGGTAGTATATGGCGAAGCAGGAGAAGAAGGCAGAAGCGCAAGAAAGTTGACATGCTTGCGTTCCTTCAGCAGAATGAATGGCTGACATTATCAAATCAAATCAAATCAAATCAAATTCTTTATTTCTGCCTTGTAGGGGTACAGACAGTGGAGGCGCAGAAAAAGCTGTCAGAGACAGCTTGACAAAGCCGCGACACCCTTTTGCTTAGCAGCAGCTTCACAGCAAGGTTCATTAAACAACAGTATTAACATAGTGTAATGGCAAATAAACAATAATCGACATATACAAAGGAGAAACTAAGATATATTATAAAATAAAGTATAAATAATATTCACATTAGACACACAGAGATATGGCTGCAAACGACAAAAAGAGGAAAAAAAAAACTAAATCTACATGTTAACGTACATAGCACGCAAAGTACTTTTTTTTTTTATTTTTTGGAACATTTCCCGCAGCGCCATTTAGGCATTATTGCGGGGGGCACAGTCCTTCATAGAATGAATCCACAGTCATGCGGCCAACCAACTCGGCTGGTAACATATTCCATTCGGCAATCGCTTGTGGAAAAAAGGAATGTTTAAACAGGTCAGTTCTCGGGGTGTATGAGCGTACTTTAAATTTGTGGTCATGACGAGAGGATTGATAATGGGCTGGTTTTAAATAATCTGAGGGATTAATCCCTGTTTTCTTGTTATAGATTGAGTAAAATATTTTTAATCTTAGATTACGTCTTCGGTCTTGCAATGATTGCCAATTAAGGTCTGTCTTCATTTCTCGCGAGCTTTCAGTTCGGTCATACCTACCCAGAACAAATCTTGCTGCAATTGACTGAATGCGCTCAAGTGCATGAATATGTACTTTTTGAAACGGATCCCATACAGGACAGGCATATTCCAGTATAGGTCTAACATAGGCATGATATGCGGCCTGTTTAACTTCTTTGGTTACATGTTTAAGATTTCTTTGTAAAAAACCAAGGGCTTTTCCAGCTCTGCTCACCACGGTGCCAATGTGTTCAGACCAACCCCCATCCTCAGAAAAAATAACTCCCAAATACTTGTATTTGTCTTCTTTCCTAATAACTTGATTGTTTAAGATGTATTGATTCATCAATCTATTGACCCTTTTAGTAAAGCTAACGTGAACGCACTTATTAGTGTTTAGTACCATGTCATTATTTTTACACCACACCTCCACATGATTAAGGTCATCCTGAAGCTGGGTGGAATCCGTTTGGTCGGTCAAGTCGGTATACAAAACACAATCATCAGCAAAAATTCTAATACGACACTTAGTTACATCCGCAATATCATTAATGTACACAAGGAAGAGAAGTGGGCCCAGTACGGAACCCTGGGGTACCCCTGATGTCACCGAAACTAAACGTGAACATGATCCACCTAAAACTACCTTCTGTTTTCTTGATGTTAAATAGTCCGCAATCCATCGGCAAATGGTTTCATCAATGTTCAAATTCTGCAATTTTTGTATGAGAACCGAGTGTGATACCGTATCGAAGGCCTTTCTGAAATCCAAAAATAAACAATCTATCTGTCCTCTATCATCTAAGGCTGATGATATATCATGATAGAATTCAATTAATTGGGTTGTACATGAAAAACCTTGTCTAAACCCGTGTTGTTTAGGATTAAAAAATTCAATTGAAGTCAGGTGATTCATTAAAGCAGTATATAAAACATGTTCAAGTATTTTACAACAAATCGGCGTCAGAGAAATAGGTCTGTAATTGGATACTTCTGATTTAGAACCACTTTTGAAAACCGGCACAACATTAGCTACCTTCCAGTCATCAGGAAGCTTGCCTTCATCTAGTGATTTTTTATATATAACATATAGGTAGCGTGCTACTGCCTCAGAGCAGTGTTTTAAAACTCTTGGTGATATGCCATCTGGGCCAGTTGCTTTACTTTCGTCAATGCGCTGTAACAACTTAATTATACCATTAAACGAGAGCTCTATCTCACCCATAGGCAAATATTGTTCTTTTTTATTCGCGACAGTGACTTGTGTAGGAGGACGGAAAACCGATTTAAAGAAGTCGTTGAAGAGTGTGGCCTTATCACTATCCTCAGTTACTATCTCGCCACCATGACGTAGATTTGGTGGGCTAACCTTCTCACTACCACATCGTCTCATATATTTCCAAAACCTCTTCTTATTGGGAAAGTCACTGGCCAAGCCCTTAAAATACTTTTTCCTGGCTTCTTTCAGTTTAATTTTATAAAGTGCCGTCAAGTCTTTCATTTTATCATAATTTCCGGGGGGATTTATTTTGGCAATATCGAGAGAAAGCCCTCTTGCGCTTTCTGATTAGCTGAATAAGATGTCCATTAATCCAAGGTTTCTTCCTTTTGCTTAGCTTATTGCTTGTGATACTCGGGACGTGGCACCGAATGAGCCCGGTAATGCGTTCTTTGAACACTAGCCATAGCTGCTCAACAGTTGCTTCGTCTGCACTGCATTCGAATGACAGGAATTGATGCTCTAGTCCCGCTGATATTTCGTCGTAATTGGCTTTACTGTAAAAGAAGATTCTCCTAGATTCGTATGTTTTTGCATCTACGGGAGATCTGGTTAGCTTTGCGAAAACAGCGTTGTGATCACTTATCCCGGGAATAACATGCGTCTCGGTAATGACATCAGGGGTATTACAGAACAACAAATCCAGAATGTTGCCGCCTCGCGTAGGACTTGAAACATACTGCACGAGGCCGAGCACATCAGTCAAGGTTTTCAACTCACAATATGTCGCTGCATTAGATTTTAAGACACAGGTACCGTTAGTCCACTTAGCATCCGGCAAATTAAAGTCACCGGCAAGAACGACACAATCTTTAGAAAAAGTGCAGGCAATTTTTCTCAGCTGACGCATAACACTCGGTTCAGAAACGGGAGGCCGATAGAAAGCACCAACAATAAAACTAGAACGATCACTTTGCACTATGCGGCACCAAACAGATTCGGTTTCGTTGTTATTAATGTGGATTTCTTCGGACATCAAGGAATCCTTCACAAGAATGAAAACACCACCACCGTGCGTTGACCGGTCTTTCCGATATGTTTGAAAATTGCAAGGAAACATTTCAGAGTTCGAAATTGTTTCGTCAAGCCAAGATTCTGACCCAATAACTATGTCAGCGTTCACTGACTTGATAAGGCCGCCCAGATCATCAGTTTTATTCTTCACACTACGGCAATTCATGATCAGCAAGACAACACCTCTGGCACCGTGAGGCTTTTCTCTCATTTTTTTGTTGGCATGTCACGAACGTCTAACTTTTGCGACATCCTGCGCATCACTATCCCAAGTGTACGTTTTACCGTCAATGGTAAGCTTATCAAAAGAAAGCTTTACTGTGTGACCATCTTCTTTTTTTGACTTTGCATATTCCCATAAGTGCTTTCGTTTTTCACGCACCTGCTGAGAATAGTCATCACTGATTGATAAGCCTGAATCTTTCAATTTGTGCGCATTTTTGAAGATGTCAACCTTTTCGTGAAAGTTGTAAAGCCGTAGAATGACCGGTCGAATCTTCCCTCGCTTCTTCGTTCCAATGCGGTGAATTCTCTCGACACTCGTTAAGGCGACTCCCATTTTAGTAGTAAAAATATCCTCTAAAACAGTTTTACGGAGTGATTCAGTGGTTTCACCGGTACTTTCCCTCACCCCATATACGACCAAGTTATTACGCCTGCTTCTGTTTTCAAGATCATCGAGCTTCGCTTGCAACTGAACGATGCTTGCCGACATTCGGTCCACTGTTTTCTCACAACGTTCAATTTGTAAGCCTTTACCGGCAAGGCGCTTCAATTCACATTCAATTGAATCCAACCTCTGATCCGTACGAGCAATGTAATCGTCAAGCTTCTTGCTAACTGCTCCCATCGCCGCAAGTATTTCTTTTTGACCTTTAAGTAGCTCTTGCGTAGCAGAATCATTAGGGCCTGGGTTCAATTCAATGTCACCGCTCAGAAGCAATACCAACATACACACAGCATCAAAGCACTCCGCCACTCCATCACAAAAGGCTCTTGGGCAAGGCAACACCACCAGGCACCGAAAACTCGTGGTGCATTTGGAATAGGAATGTTTTTTACTAACCTGCAGAACGTACAAAAGCAGATTATTCCGTTGCCGCATGCCGGCGGTGCAACCTTGCCCAATGCCGCTGAAAAAGTTGGGGGCGTATCTCGAGGCCTCGCCTGTCGCTGTCGATTTGGCTGTATAGCTCAAGGCACCGGAAACCGAAACTTGCACTGGCCACCAAATCCGAGAAAGTTCATCCGTGCAGCGGTATTCCGGACTGCGTTCACTGGTGTCGGTTGGAAGTGTCACTGGCAGCAGGCTTTCCGATGACCATCCGTCCGTTGACAGCCCCGTGCACAAGGCGAGGATCTGCAGAACGTACAAAAGCAGATTATTCCGTTGCCGCATGCCGGCGGTGCAACCTTGCCCAATGCCGCTGAAAAAGTTGGGGGGCGTATCTCGAGGCCTCGCCTGTCGCTGTCGATTTGGCTGTATAGCTCAAGGCACCGGAAACCGAAACTTGCACTGGCCACCAAATCCGAGAAAGTTCATCCGTGCAGCGGTATTCCGGACTGCGTTCACTGGTGTCGGTTGGAAGTGTCACTGGCAGCAGGCTTTCCGATGACCATCCGTCCGTTGACAGCCCCGTGCACAAGGCGAGGATCTGCAGAACGTACAAAAGCAGATTATTCCGTTGCCGCATGCCGGCGGTGCAACCTTGCCTGAAGAGATCAAAACCACCATGTAGATATGAATTTAGAAGGGAAGGAAGAGTGAATTGCAGGCGCTGTCGACCCAAGTTTATTCTGGGTGTCGGCACAACCCAAGACTCTCCATGCCTTGTCATAAACGCCATTTCTCGGGCATGCAAATCAGCAAGGTATCGTAAATGGTTTATATTTTTTCGAGTTTCGAGTTGAAACCTGACACTCAAACGGAATTTGTACAAGTTCTGAATCTTTATTACATTACTTTGCAAAAAGAGATCCGCACTCGGCGAGTGCCAAGGTACATTATGAACATGACGAAGGAATCTCTTTTGCAAAATGTAAATACGCTGGAGACAGCCAGGAGTAGTCGTGCCCCAGACTAAGTGGCAATAGTTTAAATAGGAGTAAAATAGGGAATTGTACAGTAGTAGTTTTATTGGTTTTGGGAGAACGTATTTGAGCCTGCTTACGATCCCAGTTATTTGAGCCAGTTTTGTTGAAATGTGGTCCACATGATGTTCCCAGGACATAGAGGAGCTGAACTGTTCAGCTTTAGCAGAGAGGAAGTTGTCACATGTGGCAGAACTGCGGGGCTTCAAACTTATATTGCATTTTGTGATTTCAAAATAAGAATATCAAAAGCTAAGATTTTAACTGTAAGGTGTAACTGGTTACTTTTGAATACGAATTTATTTATGGACATATTCCATAATTTTTATTGCGGCAATAATTTATTTCTTTCGCCAGAAGAGTGCTCATAAATTAAGCAAACAGAGTACTGCTGATAGCAGGCTGTCGTAAATCATTTGGCAATATCGCCGTCCTACAAGAGCAGAATTATTCACAACACTATTGCTTATACTGTTGGCCGCAATACTCCTGATGGTACTATTGATTGCACTCTCGATAATATCGATTGTTTAGCGATAGTAGTACTATCGATAGATTCTTCACACTATCGATAGTTAAAAAATTACACCATCTCCCGCTAAAGGGAACAATGTGTAGATGCGAATCAGCGGGCGCTAACGCTTACACTGGCGGCGGCGTTGACGCTGACGCTCATCGCAGCGTTGCGCAGGAGAGAAAACTGGGGAGGCGCAAAGGACGCAGTGATGGAGCGGTGTTTCCTACTGAACATGCCAATCGCTGCTAATGGGCAATGAGAGACAGAAGACTCCGACTGGACACAGAGACCCGCAGTCCGCTTTTTAGTTGACGCGTACGCTGTGAATTTTTATTGTTCAACAACGCACAGGAGAAATCTCCCACCGGCACCACCTTGCAGGTCAAGATCCAGTGCCATATATACGGGGTGACCAGTGAACGGTTGTGCAGCGCGAGCAGTCGGTTTTTTCAACCAAGAAACTCGCTAGCAGACGCTGCCTGCGTCGGCGTCGTGAGGCGAGAGAGGGGGGGGAGCGTAGGAGAGGAGAGAGAGGGTGGACGCGCATGCGCAGTGGGAGTGTGGACGCCGCTGGCAGGGATGCCTAGAGGAGAGAGGGCGGCGTAGGAGAGGAGAGAGAGGGGGGGACGCGCATCCGCAGTGGGAGTGTGGACGCCGTGGGCAGGGATGCCTAGAGGAGAGAGAGAGGGAGAGGAGGTTTTTTATTTATATTTTTGTAAAGGGTTTGCGCATGCGCAGTAAGGGTGGTCACGCCGCACACCACCACCGGATTAAGATTCGCCATAAGATGCTTCACATCTAAAAAAAAACTATCAATATTTTCTGTTATTTGTTGTGTATGGGTGCCCGTAGTGATGCAGAACTATCGTTACATGTACTATCGATAGTATCGATAGTTTAAAAAGAAACTGTCGATACTATCGATAGTCCATTTACCGATAGTTCTGCATCACTACTAGCCAGTTTACGCTTGTGTAAATGTAGTGTGCCTCTTATGAAGCCAGGTGACACAGACATGTGCATGAGCGCTGATTACCATCTGATTTTTATCTGCACATTTCCGGTATTTTTATGCAATGAAGCTCGCCGTATGAACCACAGAGTACTATACGATGTATTAACAATAGCGAGAAGTCCTTAAAATACGGCAGATAGCAACAACCTAGCGCTTAAGCTTCACACGAGATTACCACATGAATCATGTTTCGCAACATGATTAACCCATGTGAAGAAAGCAAGTTTTCAAAACAGAACGAGAGACGTGCAAAACACGGGGACACAAAATATAGTCTATGTTGATCGTGGTGTTTTGGTGCACCTGGGGTGAACAGGTATGAACAATAAACAAAACATTACGTGAGTGCGTGGTGGTGAACCATTTAAAGTACACCACCAAAAAAATTGGGGGGACCGTTAAGCTTCGCCTTTAAGAGTTGAACGCGATAGCGATGTCCCGTCCCTACTGCGTACTTCAATCACTTAGTGCATACTATGTAATGGGTAGTATGGTTTAAACCAGGAGAAATTATGCGCGGCAATTGTGGGAAATATTTTCGAACTTGCTATGCACCCACTACGTGGTGTGAAGGGAATACGCGCAGTAAGGTGTGTGCCGTTTGTAATGGGTGGCTGGCTTTAAACTATGGAATCGTTATGATAGTCACATATTCTGACGCCCGATGATTATTTACGCTTGTACCACGCAATATTCCTGGGATATTACATGTTATATTGCGACGCCTATTAAAGGACGCTTGCGTTTGCGAAGCATGGAAGTTATTTTCACTGCATTTCCAAGCAGAGGAAGTTATTTTCACAGTATATCCAAGCAGAGGCATGGCTGTGTGGTAGAACACCTGCTTGCCACGCAGACGACCCGGGTTCGATCCTCACTCCGACCCGGAAATTTTTATTATTTATTTTATTTGCATCTTTCTCGATTTTTCGGTCACGGACAAGATGATGATTTTTCGGTCACGGACAAGATGATGATTTTTCGCTCACAACCAACGACGCCGACGCCGACGCCGGAATTTCTGCGAAACGAGCTCTGTAACGCTATCGTGTTAAAATTTAAAGTCGGTGTTTCTGAGTAAGGTAAATTCATTTTCTATTTTGAAGCAGAAGTAGCTTGATGTGGGCGAGTTGGTGTAACATACTGGAAGAAATAACGTTGCGCAAACAACACGAGGACGAGAAAGGAACACTTACAACAGACACTTCCAGTATTTTCTATTTTATTGCGTAGAGTTCGGGATGCAGCTGTGTGGTGATGAAGAATCTTTCAGCTCCATTTTTTGAAGCGAAATAAATTAGTTCCCTGACACGTGGACCATAACTATTGAAGTTATGCTGGCAGACAAGCATCAGACAGGGCCCCTTGGATCAAGCTACCAACTGAGCAGTATTGCAAGTGGTGGTGTCCACCTTGAGCATTGCGACAAACTGTAACAAGATACACTCGCTATAGGTAGCCTATGCCGACAATTCGTTAAAGTGCAGCCTTTGCCAATAATTCGACCCACTTCCCCCTCACACGGACAGCTTTAACTGCGCTTATGCTTAACCGCGGTTTACAGTATTAACCGCAGTTAACATGAACGCGGCTTGTCGTTGCTACACGGGCTCAGTTAGCTCAGTTAGCTCAATTGAGCAAGCCGATGAAATCATGTGCTGATCATAGGGTCAGAAAAAAGCTTTGGCACATGCTCGCCAAGTTTCGTGGCACTACACAGCCCTTCTGCACCTCCGCAACAGTGTGTTGATTCCTTCCACCTTCGACTACGTATTCAGTGTTTGCAGCTCTATGAGACAGCCAGACACGAACAATGCGAAAATCAGTTCTCCTCAAGAAACGTGTAGCGATACTGTCTCGCTAATCCCGCCGAGGACCGAATAATCTCTGTTGCTAGCCGTTCCACGGCAAACCTAGTTTCCTAGAAGTTTTACTTGCTTCGCCGACTGGAGTTGCGTTCCGGAAAAATCCTCAAATAACGCGAAGCTGCCGATTAATTAGCGCCGCTTCATGG
>JALIZH010025207.1:40000-42503 GCA_030522465.1 Rhipicephalus appendiculatus | reverse complement strand
GTTTGTTTGTTTGTTTGTTTGTCTGTTTGTCTGTCTGTGTATTTGTTTGTTTGTTTGTGAACTTCCTAGCTTGCTTCCGTCGTATGTAAAAATTTCACTTTGTGAGGAACACTTACGATTATCAGGCTACTTTCGCGTTAAACTAGATTGTCATTTTTTTTACGGTTCCATATTTTGCATAACTCCGTGAAGGTGTCGCATACGCGAGCTTGATTGATTGCGGGCTGAGAAGCTGGCGTGAAAAATGATCGCGCCGCTAGTTGTCGCACCGTTCTCAGTTTTCGAATAAGGAAATCGGGGGCACGCGCGACGCGTGCGAATTTTAAATTAAAAATAGAAATCTCACTCGAAAGCAAACGCTTGAAGGAACGGACGCACCGGCATGCGTCATTACGGAAGCGGAAAGTCGTCGGGAAACCATATTTCAGCGTCGGCCTGTGAAATGTAGAAAAAACTCGAAAACGACTTCTTTTAAAAAAGCCGTGCGCTAAGGCGCGATTTCGCGCAATACTTTTTTTTAACGAGTGAGGGCTTACGGAATGTCGAGCAATACCTCCCGTAAGTTTCCTAGAGTGTCTACTTGGCGTCCCTCATAATCATATCGTAATCATACCCCAGATATTAGTAGACTGTCTACTTACACTACATTCTAAGAAAAAAAAAAAGAGTCATTTGATTCTCTTTCGAGAGTTCTGACTAGCCACGTAAATGACTCTCTTTAAAGAAGCACGCGGACTCTCTTTTGGAGGTCACTGTACTCTCTTCTGAGAATCGTGTTACCCACAAGAAAGTTAACGGGCCTTCCTTAAAGCGAGTCATATACGTGGCAAGTCAGACCTCTCAAAAGCGAGTCAAATGACTCTTTTGTTTCTTAGAGTGTGCGAGAAAAAAAGAAAGACATATGACTCTTCTTCGGTGACCCCCTGACTAGTGACGTGTACGACTCTCTTTAAAGGGGTGGTGCCATCAAATTTTGAGGCTATAACAAGCCTGTTGTGGGTTTCCCTCTGTATGCAAGGACACTCCACACGAAGGGTCGGGCACAGCAAACCTTTAGAATATATTTTAATTCAGTTCCAAAGTGTACCTAAATGCTCATTCTCCCGATCGATACCCATCGCTAGCGCATTAAAACTGACGTAGCACTATGGGAAGGACAACGAAAGTTGTAGTGACGTCACACCATATCTGTAGTGACGTGACGGTCCTCGGGACCTCCGTTACCTCCAGAACGTACGTACCGGCAAAGCATCGGTTGCTACATCACTCGCCGAGTTTCGATCGCTTCCTGGCTAAGTGCTGCGCATCTTCGCGCGAGCCTTGTATGGTCACGTGGCCAAGCCTACTACACTGCTACGTCACTGCCCAACTTGGTGCCCAGAAACCGAAACCGAAAGTTGTCCGCATAAATAAGGCGATATTAAATTATTTAGCGAGAATACGTGAATCTTGGTGCGTGTATCATGCTTCTTACAGCTATAAGAAACGCTTGCAGCGAAGAACGCGCAAGCAACAAATTTGGTGGCACCACCCCTTTAAGGAAACACGTTAACTCTTCTTGTAGATCATTAGACTCTCCTCAAAGAGTTGTGAAACTCGAAAGTGAGTCAAAGTGTTTCTTTAAAGAGAGTCGCACACGTCGCTAGTCATGGGTCACCGAAAAGAGTCGGAGTACTCTCTTTTCTTTATTTTCGTATTAGAGTGTCCGACGCTCCCCCCTCTCTCCTCTACGCATCCCTGCCCACGGCGTTCACACTCCCACTGCGCATGCGTGTCACCCCTTCTCTCTCCTCTCCTACGCTCCCCCCTCTCTCGCCTCGCGACGCCGACGCAGGCAGTGTCTGCTAGCGAGTTTCTTGGTTGAAAAAACCGACTGCTCGCGCTGCACAACCGTTCACGGGCCACCCCCGTATATATGGCAATGGATCTTGACCTCCAAGGTGGTGCCGGTGGGAGATTTCTCCTGTGCGTTGTTGAACAATAAAAATTCGCAGCGTGCGCGTTAACTAAAAGCGGAGTGCGGGTCTCTGTGTCCAGTCGGAGTCTTCTGTCTCTCATTGCCCATTAGCAGCGATTGGCATGTTCCAGTAGGAAACACTGCTCCATCACTGCCTGCTTTGCGCCTCCCCAGTTTTCTCTCCTGCGCAACGCTGCGATGAGCGCCAGCGTCAACGCCGCCGCCAGTGTAAGCGTTAGCGCCCGCTGCTTCACATCTACACATGGTTCCCTTTAGCGGGAGATGGTGTAATTTTTCTTTTAAAGTGCGGCACGCGGAATGACCCCCTCTGCGTCTCCCTGCCACGCGGTGGCGTCTGACGCGTGCCCGGTGTTCTTTTTTTAAGAGGGTGTTACCTGAGCGTGGCAGGTGTAGATGAGTGCCTGTCAGTAAGTTGGAAGGGGAGGGTTACACAAAGCTCTCCGCTTTGTGTGACCTTTGTAACCTCGCGTAAATAAAGGTGGTTACACAAAGCGAGCTCTCCGCTTTGTGTAACCACCTTTATTT